>JAVYIG010004236.1:0-168372 GCA_035222895.1 Strongylocentrotus droebachiensis | reverse complement strand
TTTGGTACAACAGAAAATCAATGTTATTTCACCTTATTTCTTATTTGGGGGCTCCGGGACGACGCCCCCGCCCACCACATCCCTATTTGAAAATGTTTGCCGGGGGCTTCTACCCTAATATCTTTCAGTAGGTCCTAAGGAAGCCCTGTACCAAAAATTGAATTTGTACAACAACAAATCAATGTTTATTTGTTAGTTGGGGGCTCCGGGACGACGCCCCCCACCCACCACACCCATATTTGAAATTTTTGCCGGGGGCTCCTACCCTAATATCTTTTAGTAGGTCCTAAGGAAGCCTTGTACCAAAAATGGCGCTTGTATCCGCCGGTACGATAATTTCACTAAGCCCACCTGACTACAAAGAGCCATAAGGGTTTTGGATAGGCATTGTTGTTGCCCATATATGCTATGTATTACAAGAGCTCGCGCGCACGGATATTTATCTTGAACGGACGCTCATTCCCTTATTAATGGTCATAAAGAGATAAACATGGTATCAAATTGTTCGGAAAAACATGAGGAATACTGTGTCAAAAAAAATCTAGGAGGAATTATTTTGCGTTCGGCCGTGACAAACGAAAACGCGCGCGCATTTGCGTGTGCGCGTTTCTTTATTTTCTTTATGAAATGCTATTGTTAATAATGGCGTACGCGCGCGTTTTTTGACCTGAAATTGACTGGACCGATATTGACCTTGATCCTGGTAAATATGGATGAGAAATGTCTTTCGTAATGAAGATATGATCATGAGTTGATTTTCACAAAATGGCGCCTAGATTACGTCATCAGTCAAGGTCAAGGTTGAAAACCTTATTGTGCTCTTTCCATATGGCTATACATATGTGTGCCAAATTTCAAGGCATTTGATTGAGCCATTTTCAAGTTATCGTGCTAACAAGAAAAGCTCTTACGAAAACATAAGGTGATCTGTATTATATACAGCCCACCTGATAAATAACTAGATTTGTAATACTTGTTTGGAACAAGTATAGGTGGGCTGGTCCAACTAAAATTTAAGACAAAATAAGGGTACATAATTTTGAGATAGCTTATTGTCTCAGCTACCACATACTCGAAGTTCAGCGTAAACGAAGCTAAAACGACGGAGATATTGCTCGCGAAAGACGGGGAATGTAGAATCCATATTTTTTTGAAAAAATCATGTCCCATAGAGAATACACGCAAAATGTGAAAATTGACATGCCTCCTTTAATCACAAAAATACGCCATGATGCTTTTGTCAAAATGAAAATTTGTGCAAACTTTATTTGTAGAAATTGTCTCAGCTAAAACTTATTAAAATTTGGAAGACAATCGATCAATATTTACAGAGAAACAATCAATTTTCCTTAAATATGCTGACGTCATAATATGCAAATTGAAATTTTGAGTTTGGAGGCCATTATGATGATGTCATGAGTTAATTGAGGGTCAAATGAGACATGAAATCATATCTCCGATTCATACTCTATCAAATTATGAAACAAAAATTGGATCACCATGTATCCTAAAGAGTTACAATGGATTTTGTATAGGCATGTTTTTGCCAAAATATGCTAGTATTACAAGAGCTCGCGCGCACAGAAATTTATGTTAAACGGTCGATCATTCCGTTAATTAATAGTCATAAAGAGACAAACATGGTATCAATTTGTTTGTTAAAATATGTGAATTATTATGAAAGAAAAAATGGCAATTCTATGTTGTGTAATAGTTTTACGCGCGAAAACGCGACGCGCATGCTCGCGCGCAGCGATTTTGTATAAAATGCTTAGAATTGCCTAAAAACGTATGCAAAATGATTTTGAGACGATTTTGAGCATTTTAAAATTTTGCGCGTGCATTCACGCGCGGACGTACGCGCACGCGCGCGTTATTTGACCTGAAATTGACCTTGATCATGATAAATATGAATGAGAAATAGCTTTTGGTTATGAAGATATGATCATGAGTTGATTTTCGTAAAATTTTACAAAATGGCGCCTAGATGACGTCATCAGTCAAGGACAAGATTGAAAAAAATTCTGTGTTTTGTACATATGCCTTTACATATGTGTGCCAAATTTCAAGGCATTTGATCGAGCCAAATTTCAAGGCATTTGATCGAGCCATTTTCAAGTTATCTTGCCACAAAAAAGTGGTTAGAATAAGAAAAATATTTAATAACTAGACAATATTACTTGTTTGGAACAAGTATAGGTGGGCTGGTCAACTAACATTTGAGACAAAATAGAGCAAAAATAAGCGACATACTGCTTACAAATTCTTAAAAGACAATATCATGTAGATTCATAACGTGAACTAAATTCACCTTCTATAGGCATAACACGCAAATTATGAAGTTTTTGACATGAGCCTTTAATCAAAATTTTCAACTATGATGCCGTCATCAAATGAAAAATGGTTATTACTGCGCTTGTAGAGAATCGTCTTAGCTACAACATATCGACATTTTGAAGAAATTTGATCAATATTTACAGAGATTACAATCAATTTTACATAAATATGCTGACGTCATAATATGCAAATTCGTATTTTGAGTTCCAAGGCCATTGTGATGATGTCACGATACACTTAATGGCCAAATGAGACATGGAATCATGTTTCCGACTCATACTCTATCTTAATATGAAAAAAAATTGAGGATCCCGGTGCATTCCAAAGAGCTATAACGGATTTTGTATAGGCATGTTTTTGCCCATATATGCTATGTATTAAAAGAGCTCGCGCGCACTGACATTTATCTTGAATTTACGCTCATCTTGTTAATAATGGTCATAAAGAGATAAACATGGAATCAAATTCCTTGAAAAAATATGAGAAATATCATAAAGAAAAAAAAAATGGCGATTCTATGTTTTTTAATGGTGTTGCGCGCGAAAACGCTCGCGCGCATGCTCGTACGCGCGATTTTTTATAAATGCTAAAATGACCTGAAACGTATGCAAAATAAATTTGAGACGATTTTGAGCATTTAATTTTTTTGCGCGCGCACTGACGCGCGGACGTTTGCGCACGCGCGCGTTTTTTGACCTGAAATTGACCGGACGGATATTGACCTTGATCATGATAAATATGAATGAGAAATTACTTTTGGTTATGAAGATATGAACAAGAGTTCATTTTCAGAAAATTTCACAAAATGGCGCCTAGATGACGTCATCAGTCAAGGTCAAGGTTGAAAACCTTACCGCGTTTTGTCCCATATGCCTATACATATGTGTGCTAAATTTCAAGGTATTTGATTGAACCATTTCAAAGTTATCTGGTTAACAAAAAAGTGGGTCAAAATAAGAAAAATAAATAATAAACTAGACATATAATACTTGTTTTGGAACAAGTATAGGTGGGCTGGTCAACTAACATTTGAGACAAAATAGAGCAAAAATAAGCGACATACTGCTTACAAATTCTTAAAAGATAATATCATGTAGATTCATAACGTGAACGAAATTCACCTTCTATAGGCATAACACGCAAATTATGAAGTTTTGACATGAGGCCTTTAATCAAAATGTTCACTATGATGACGTCATCAAAATGAAAAAATGGTTATTACTGCGCTTGTAGAGAATTGTCTTAGCTACAACATATCGCAAATTTTGAAGAAAATTGATCAATATTTACAGAGATACAATCAATTTTACATAAATATGCTGACGTCATAATATGCAAATTCGTATTTTGGTTCCAAGGCCATTGTGATGATGTCACGATACACTTAATGGCCAAATGAGACATGGAATCATATTTCCGACTCATACTCTATCTTAATATGAAAAAAAATTGAGGATCCCGGTGCATTCCAAAGAGCTATAACGGATTTTGTATAGGCATGTTTTTGCCCATATATGCTATGTATTAAAAGACCTCGCGCGCACTGACATTTATCTTGAATTTACGCTCATACTTGTTAATAATGGTCATAAAGAGATAAACATGGAATCAAATTCTTGAAAAAATATGAGAAATATCATGAAAGAAAAAAAAATGGCGATTCTATGTTTTTTAATGGTGTTACGCGCGAAAACGCGCGCGCATGCTCGTACGCGCGATTTTTTATAAAATGCTTAAAATGACCTTAAACGTATGCAAAATAAATTTGAGACAATTTGAGCATTTAAAAATTTTTGCGCGCGCATTGACGCGCGGACGTACGCGCACGCGCGCGTTTTTTGACCTGAAATTGACTGGACTGATAATGACCTTGATCATGATAAATATGAATGAGAAATACCTTTTGGTTATGAGATATGATCATGAGTTGATTTTCAGAAAATTTCACAAAATGGCGCCTAGATGACGTCATCAGTCAAGGTCAAGATTGAAAACCTTACCTTGCTTTGTCCATATGCCTATGCATATGTGTGCCAAATTTAAAGATATTTGATTGAATCATTTCAAAGTTATATTGTTAACAAAAAGTGGTTCAAAATAAGAAAAATAATAATAAATAATAATAATAAATAAAGGCAAATTTTAACAAAAATATAAGGTGGTCTGTATTAGATACAGCCCACCTGATAATAATAATAATAAAGGCAATTTTAACAACATTATAAGGTGGTCTGTATTAGATACAGCCCACCTGACTAGACATATAATACTTGTTTGGAACAAGTATAGGTGGGCTGGTCAACTAAAATTTGAGACAAAATAGAGCAAAAATAAGCGACATACTGCTTACAAATTCTTAAAAAACAATATCATGTAGATTAAGGCTGTGCACAACAGTGTAATGAGGTACCCGAGTACACTCCCAGGCTTACAGGCGAATACTCGAGTATTCGGACGCCATGTTTTTTAATAATTTTTTTGAATTTTTTGACTTTTTTTGATTTTTTTTGAATTTTTGATTTTTTTGACTTTTTTGACTTTTTTTTTCTTTTTGACTTTTTTTGCCACTACCATACCACTCGGCAGTTTCTCAGATCCCTCGCCCAAAACGCATGCAATTTTACTTTGAGTTGCAGTTAAAGGCGCCGATTTAATAAGAATAATAACAGTAAACAATGCTGTTTTAAAAACCAAAGATGGCAGAATAATCCATTTTCCTCCAAGTCCAAACAGAAAATCTGGACATTTGGTCCCAGTTTCTGAAAGGTGAGTTTGACAGTGCTTGAGTTGGGAAACATTTTACCGACGGTACCAATGCCAGCGGCTGCCGCTCTCCCTGGCACGGGTAAGCGTGGGCCTGGACATTTTTTTTTTTTTTTTTAATTTTTTTTAATTTTTTTTTTTTTTTGCGGCCGAAATATTCGGGTACGAGAAATCGTACCCGAGTAGTTTGTCAACCGTGCGGGTACTCGAGCATTCGACTACCGTCGCAGCCCTAATGTAGATTCATAACGTGAACTAAATTCACCTTCTATAGCATAACACGCAAATTATGAAGTTTTTGACATGAGGCCTTTAATCAAAATTTTCACTATTGATGACGTCATCAAAATGAAATATGGTTATTACTGCGCTTGTAGAGAATTGTCTTAGCTACAACATATCGAAATTTTGAAGAAAATTGATCAATATTTACAGATATACAATCAATTTTACCATAAATATGCTGACGTCATGATATGCAAATTCGTATTTTGAGTTCGAAGGCCATTGTGATGATGTCACGATACACTTAATGGTCAAATGAGACATAGAATCATATTTTCGACTCATACTCTATCTAAATATGTAAAAAAATTGAGGATCCCGGTGCATTCCAAAGAGCTATAACGGATTTTGTATAGGCATGTTTTTGCCCATATATGCTATGTATTAAAAGAGCTCGCGCGCACTGACATTTATCTTGAATTTACGCTCATCTTGTTATTAATGGTCATAAAGAGATAAACATGGTATCAAATTCCTCGAAAAAATATGAGAAATATCATGAAAGAAAAAAAAAGGTGATTCTATGTTTTTTAATGGTGTTACGCGCGAAAACGCGCGCGCATGCGCGAGTGCGCGATTTTTTATAAAATGCTTAAAATGACCTGAAACGTATGCAAAATAAATTTGAGACGTTTTTGAGCATTTTGAAATTTTGCGAGTGCACTGACGCGCGGACGTACGCGTACGCGCGCGTATTTTGACCTGAAATTGACCGGACCGATATTGACCTTGATCGTGCAAAATATGAATAAGAAATTACTTTCCGTTATGAAGATATGATCATAAGTTAAAATTCACAAAATGGCGCCTAGATTACGTAATCAGTCAAGGTCAAGGTTGAAAAGGTTATTTTGATTTATTTATATGCCTATATATATGTGTGCAAAATTTCAAGTTATTTGATTGAACCATTTCAAAGTTATCTTGCTAACAAAAAAGTGGGTCGAAATAAGAAAAATAAACTAGACATATAATACTTGTTTGGAACAAGTATAGGTGGGCTGGTCAACTAAAATTTGAAAACAAAATAGAGCAAAAATAAGCGAGATACTGCTTAATTTTTTTTAAAAACAATATCATGTAGATTCATTACGTGAACGAAATTCACCTTCTATAGTCATGACATGCAACTTAAGAAATTTCTGATATGTGCCCTTTAATCGTAATTTTTACTCTGATGGCGTCATCAAAATGAAAAATGGTTACTATTAAACTTGTAGAGAATTATCTTAGCTACAACATATCAAAATTTGGAAGAAAATTGATCAATATTTACAGGGATACAGTCAATTTTACATAAATATGCTGACGTCATAATATGCAAATACGTATTTTGAGTTCCAAGGCCATTATGATGATGTCACGATACACTTAATGGGCAAATGAGACGTGGAATCATATCTCCGACTCATACTCTATCTAAATAAGAAAACAAATTGAAGGTCACGATTCATTTCAAAGAGCTATAGTGGATTTTGTATAGGCATGTTTTTGCCCATATATGCTATGTATTAAAAGAGCTCGCGCGCACGGACATTTATCTGGAATTGACGCTCATCTTGTTATTAAAGGTCATAAAGATATAAACATGGTATCAAATTCCTCGAAAAAATATGAGAAATATCATAAAAGAAAAAAAATGGCGATTCTATGCTTTGTAATGGTGTTACGCGCGAAAACGCGCGCGCATGCGCACGTGCGCGATTTTTTATAAAATGCTTAAAATGACCTGAAACGTATGCAAAATAAATTTGAGACGATTTTGAGCATTAAATTTTTTTGCGCGCGCACTTACGCGCGGACGTACGCGCACGCGCGCGTTTTTGGACATGAAATTGACCGGACTGATATTGACCTTGATCATGATAAACATGAATGAGGAATACCTTTTGGTTATGAAGATATGATCATGAGTAAATTTCAGAAAATTTCACAAAATGGCGCCTAGATGACGTCATCAGTCAAGGTCAAGGTTGAAAACCTTACTGTGTTATGTCCATATGCCTATACATATGTGTGCTAAATTTCAAAGCATTTGAATGAACCATTACAAAGTTATCATGCTAACAAAAAAGTGGGTCGAAATAAGAAAAATAAACTAGACATATAATACTTGTTTGGAACAAGTATAGGTGGGCTGGTCAACTAACATTTGAGACACAATAGAGCAAAAATAAGCGACATACTACTTACAAATTCTTAAAAGACAATATCATGTAGATTCATAACGTGAACTAAATTCACCTTCTATAGGCATAACACGCAAATTATGAAGTTTTTGACATGAGGCCTTTAATCAAAATTTTCACTATGATGACGTCATCAAAATGAAAAATGGTTATTACTGCGCTTGTAGGGAATTGTCTTAGCTACAACATATCGAAATTTTGAAGAAAAATTATCAATATTTACAGAGATACAATCAATTTTACATAAATATGCTGACGTCATAATATGCAAATTCGTATTTTGAGTCCAAGGCCATTGTGATGATGTCACGATACACTTAATGGCCAAATGAGACATGAAATCATATTTCCGACTCATACTCTATCTAAATATGAAAAAAAATTGAGGATCCCGGTGCATTCCAAAGAGCTATAACGGATTTTGTATAGGCATGTTTTTGCCCATATATGCTATGTATTAAAAGAGCTCGCGCGCACTGACATTTATCTTGAATTTACGCTCATCTTGTTCATAATGGTCATAAAGAGATAAACATGGTATCAAATTCCTTGAAAAAATATGAGAAATATCATGAAAGAAAAAAAAAATGGCGATTCTATGTCTTGTAATGGTGTTACGCGCGAAAACGCGCGCGCATGCTCGTACGCGCGATTTTTTATAAAATGCTTAAAATGACCTGAAACGTATGCAAAATAAATTTGAGACGATTTTGAGCATTTAAAAATTTTGCGCGCGCACTGACGCGCGGACGTACGCGCACGCGCAGGTTTTTTGACCGAAAATTGACCGGACGGATATTGACCTTGATCATGATAAATATGAATGAAAAATTACTTTTGGTTATGAAGATATGAACAAGAGTTGATTTTCAGAAAATTTCACAAAATGGCGCCTAGATGACGTCATCAGTCAAGGTCAAGGTTGAAAACGTTTTTGTGATTTCTCTATATGCCTATACATATGTGTGCCAAATTTCAAGTTATCTTGCTAACAAAAAAGTGGCGAGAATTAAGAAAAATAAACTAGACATATAATACTTGTTTGGAACAAGTATAGGTGGGCTGGTCAACTAAAATTTGAGACAAAATAGAGCAAAAATAAGCGACATACTGCTTACAAATTCTTAAAAAACAATATCATGTAGGTTCATAACGTGAACTAAATTCACCTTCTATAGGCATAACACGCAAATTATGAAGTTTTTGACACGAGGCCTTTAATCAAAATTTTCACTATGATGACGTCATCAAAATGAAAAATGGTTATTACTGCGCTTGTAGAGAATTGTCTTAGCTACAACATATCAAAATTTTGAAGAAAATTGATCAATATTTACAGAGATACAATCAATTTTTCCATAAATATGCTGACGTCATAATATGCAAATTCGTATTTGAGTTCCAAGGTCAATATGATGATGACACGATATACTTAATGGCCAAATGAGACATGAAATCACATCTCCCACTCATACTCTATCCGAATATGAACAAAAATTGAGGGTTCCCGTCCATCCCAAAGAGCCATAAGGGTTTTATATAGGCATGTTGTTGCCCATATATGCTATGTATTACAAGAGTTCGCGCACACGGACATTTATCTTGAACGGACGCTCATTCCCTTAATAATGGTCGTAAGGAGATAAACATGGTATCAATTTGTTCGGAAAAATATGAGGAATACTGTGTCAAAAGATACCCGGGAGGAATTATTTTGCGTTCGGCCGTGACAAACGAAGACGCGCGCGCATGCGCGTGCGCGCGACTCTTTGCTAATAATGGCGTACGTGCGCGTTTTTGGACCTGAAATTGACCGGACTGATATTGACCTTGATCATGATAAATATGAATGAGAAAAAACTTTCCGTTATGAAGATATGATCATATGTTGATTTTCACAAAATGGCGCCTAGATAACGTTTTCAGTCAAGGTCAAGGTTGAAAACCTTACTGTGCTCTTTCCTCATGCCAATAAATATGTGTGCCAAATTTCAAGGCAATTGATTGAGCCATTTTCAAGTTATCCTGCTAACAAAAAAGTGGGTCGAAATAAAAAAAATATTCTAACGAAAACATAAGGTGTTCTGTATTATATACAGCCCACCTGATAAAGAGAAATCGTGACGTAATCCACGTATTACTAACTACGCAAAGTTCTACAGAAATTTGTAATTTCAACTTTCAATTGAAAATGTTGACATGATCCCACCATCTGATTAAAAAACAAAAGGCACAACCTTTATAGCCCATAGTCTCAGCTATAACATACCAAAATTTGGGAGAACATAGAGCACAAATGAGCTAGATAGGGCTCAAAGATTAATGTCATGTAGATCCATGATTTGAACGAAATTGTGTATTACAAGAGTTTGCGCACACGGACATTTATCTTGAACGGACGCTCATTCCCTTAATAATGGTCGTAAGGAGATAAACATGGTATCAAATTGTACGGAAAAATATGAGGAATACTGTGTCAAAAGATACCCGGGAGGAATTATTTTGCGTTCGGCCGTGACAAACGAAAACGCGCGCGCATGCGCGTGCGCGCGACTCTTTATAAAATGCCATTGCTAATAATGGCGTACGCGCGCGTTTTTGGACCTGAAATTGACCGGACTGATATTGACCTTGATCATGATAAATATGAATGAGAAAAAACTTTCCGTTATGAAGATATGATCATATGTTGATTTTCACAAAATGGCGCCTAGATAACGTTTTCAGTCAAGGTCAAAGTTGAAAACCTTACTGTGCTCTTTCCTCATGCCAATAAATATGTGTGCCAAATTTCAAGGCAATTGATTGAGCCATTTTCAAGTTATCCTGCTAACAAAAAAGTGGGTCGAAATAAGAAAAATATTCTAACGAAAACATAAGGTGTTCTGTATTATATACAGCCCACCTGATAATAAATAATAAAGGCAATTTTAACAAAATTATAAGGTGGTCTGTATTAGATACAGCCCACCCATCATAGGTAGCAGATAAAGGATGACTAACAGAGGAATGACAACAAACAGATAGGAGAGGATGATCAAGCATAATGATGTGCACCAATCTATAAATGTGAATTACTAAGTAGCCTGTTCACACTACAGCTCTACAGTAACAAAGCATTTGTAGCCTTAATTTTAAGCAGTTGAAGAAATTAATAAAAGTAGGCCTACTTGAAGAAATCGTTGAATTGTAAGATATTCAGTTTATTTTTATTAAGTAAGACAAAGTACTAGGTGTTAAAATAACACACATTTAACACCTTTGGAAAAAATAATACCCCAGGAACGTGAAAAACAAAACTTTTATTGTAATGCCTATAAACGGACATATTTAAAGTGGCACCACCCAAAAAATATAATTCTGAGATCCTCCTTTGTCTTTAATTTGCACCTGAAAATAAATTCTTTGTTCCTCGTCTATGTCATCGCGGCGAAAAATTTCAGACTTTTCTTCTTTTGAGGTGCACATGCAGCCTCAGACAAATGTGCCAAAGAAGTTTTGTCTTCTTGTGTTCCTGGAAACAAAGTTTTGGGCAATATTTTTCAAGTCCAGTTTATCTGTACGAGATTTATATATGAGTAATATTAAGCTTTGGTTGAGCTTTCTTTGGGTCATTGTACTTATCAGATAAGTTTTGATCCCTTTCAAGACAGAGAATGTTCTCTCGCAAGTTGCCCTGGTAACCGGGATGGTAAGGTAAATGAGAAGAAGAATGTGTACCTCTGAGAATGATCTCTTATAGATTGGACTGTTGTTGAAAATCTCACAGATTGTTTTAATGTATTTGATAGGTTTCCTCTCATCGTCATACACGTCTTGGAGGTTTGTTAGCTGCCGAGTTAATGCTACAAAGTCAATATCTCCGGCATACACTTCCCTCAACTCATCAGCACGAACAAAATATTGGGGAGGGGGGGGGGGGGGGGGGCTCATGATAACCGAGCCCGGCCGAAATATTGGGGGGGGGGCGGGGCTCAATGATATCTGAGCCCCCCAATATATATATATATTTTTTTTTGGGGGGGGGGGGGCTGTGCCCCCCAAGCACCCCCCAGTTCCTAAGCCTATGTACAGATCAATGAAGTCTACTTTTGAAACTTAAAGGCCCGAATTCACAAAGCAAGGTTTAGCTCAGACCAAGGTTTAAGTTTAAACCTCCTTTTGTTTCGCCAAACCTCCTTTTGTTGTTTACAAACCAGGTTTATAAATAACAAAAGGAGGTTTGGCGAAACAAAAGGAGGTTTAAACTTAAACCTTGGTCTGAGCTAAACCTTGCTTTGTGAATTCGGGCCAAAGGGATTGGGTGACTTTGTCTCGGGTTCTGAAACAAAATCCTGGAATGATAGTTAGGGCTAGTTCTGATCGGAAAACGACCCAAATATCGGAGTATGGCTAGCTGCCCCAGGGCCTTGTCCTATATACGGATCAGGGAAAAAAATACTTATAAAAATTTCGGGGGCTACTTTTATGACTTTCGGGGGCTCTTTTTGGCATTTCGGGGGCTGATTCACCCCGAGCCCCCGTGTATTTTCCCCCTGATATGGATAAGTGAGCGCTTTGATTGGTCCACTTCTAACTTTAGCCCTTCTTTCTTTCCTTTTTCCTTTCCTTTCTTTTTCTTTTTTTTTTCAAAGAGGGGGGGGGGGGGGGGCGGGTCCGTCGCCCCCCGTATGTCCGCGCCTGAGTGACACCCACATAAACTAACCTTATTTATTACCGAACAAAAATAAAGAAAGAGCCCCTCGACACCATAGGTCTAAGTAATCAGCCAGTTGCTACCCCCCCCCCCCCCCCCCCCACCAAAATAAACTTTAAAAGTGAATTTTTTGTTCTAATTTGATACCAGTGATTTACAGATGCTGCTGAAACGGCCTAATTTTCCGGGATTTGTCCACACTTTTTAGGAAATTATACCTTTTATGCGTTTGTGGGAGAGTGACAAATATCAAAATTTACAGTCAGGCAAGAAATGTGCTTATTTACTATTTAGACGCCTACTACGGCGGGCTTGGGGGCTCAAGCCCCCCCCCCCCCCCCACACACTTTTGAAAAAGTATATTAAAGAGAATTAAATAGAAAGAAATAGAAAAGAAAGTATGCTCATGTGACCGTAATTAAATGCCCATACCCCTGAGCTTCCGGGGGCTCTGCCCCCTGGACCCCACCTTGGGACCTAAGGCTGGCCCCTGGATGCTAATCTGATCTTAATTTTAATGCCTAAAACCCCTGCGCTTCCGGGGACTCCGCCCCTTGGACCATACGCCAATTAGTGACCTGCCAGTGTCATGAATAAGGTATTAAAATATGCTCATCTGACCGTAATTAAATGCCCCTACCCCCTGAGCATCCGCCAATTTGTGCTACGCTCTACCTTATCTTAAATACTCTAGCCTCCCCCACTCACTTTCAACCCCATTTTTAATCACTTTTATTTCCCATTTAACTCCTTCATTAAACCTCGAACTACTCGAAACGCCCCCTAAATACTTGGAGCGGGGCCTGTATCACGGGTATATACTAGTAGTGAGTTGGTTGATGTACGAAGCCACGTACAACAGTATAATCGATTACAACAGTTGTGGGGCCGATATCACGAGTATGCCTTCTTAAAATAAAGGTTTTAAAGAAAATCTTCACTTCTACTTTCAAAAGGACTGGCCCATTTGCTTTAAAAAAATTGTAGAGTTATTATTATGTAATTTCTAGAAAAAATGTCAACCACATGATTTACAATGAGTCTAAATACATTGATTTGCCGAGTTGCTTCCTTTTATCAAATATACACGTAAAACAATGGGGGGACAAAATGTGCGAATAGCAAACCGCACGGATCGTCCCTTGGACGATCCGTGCGAGTCACGGACGATCCGTGCGAGCAGAAAACCCGCATATTATGTCCGACGGACAAACGAAACTGGTAGGACAAACGGCGCGGTCACACCGGCCCCGTGCTTATAGGCTTAAATTTGTAGACAAATGGGTGGTATTCTACTATTTTATAGTTAGTTCCTCTAAACTAAAGTTAGCCCGAGCTTAGTTAATCAGCACTTAGTCAGGACCTCCATACTAAGTGTAGATTATCTCTTGTTGGTATTCTGATAGCAAGGTCTAGCTAACCCTCAGACTAAGTCTAGACTAAATCTTAATCCGAGCTTAATGTTCAACCACAGATCATTCACCATGGAGACGGTAGTCTGCTTCTACTGCGCATGCTCAGTTGATCTATAGCGTATCGTTGTATCGTCTGCTCTCATCTCCCAAGATGGCTTCACATACTTCCAAACCAAGAGGTCCAAGGTCCGCCAATTGGACATCGGACGAAAAGAATTGTCTCCTTCAACTAGTTTCGGAGCGAGTGCATGTCGTGGAATCCAAGAGAAACGACTTCGAAACTGTGTCGAGCAAATCAAGTGCCTGGGATGACATTTCCAAAAAATTTCATGCCCGATACGGTCGACAAGGGGGAGCAAAATCCTGTTTGGAACAGTGGAAGAGGATGAAGCAAACTGCCAAGACGGAGTGGAGCCAATATAGACAGGCTGTAATGAAAACAGGAGGAGGTCAAGTGGAGGCAAAAATCTCACAGTTGACCTCCGTCCTGCGGGACATCATCCCAAATGAATTCAAGCAAATACACAATCCCTATGACGATGATGCGTCAGTGACGAAACACAATGATGAGGCAGTGTCTGCCCTAGAGTATCTTGGAGGAGCCCCGAAACAGGCGAAAGTGATACATCTATCTCAGGAGTTCGAAATCACCTAGTAAGTTATTATTTTTGACTTATTTATTATGTTATTTATTGATACAATTATCGACCAGCAGCACAAAGCTGAAAGGGTCATATTACGAACAGTAGTGCAGTACAGTCATTACAAAGCGTAGCATTAGTAAATAAATCAATAGCATAATGACAATTCAAAGAATTATATTGTGTTTGTTTATAATTAGTCTATATAGATCTATACATTAAATGAAAGGATGTACTTGCAGAAACTGATGAAAGGGAGAGAGTGATAGAGCGAAAGGGATAGGAAGAGAGAGGATGAGAGAAAAGGGGAGGTATAACGAGAGAAAGGGAGAGAGAAAGCAGGGAATGAAATGAAAGTAAATAAATAATCACATTCCTAAATAAACGAAACTACACATTGCCTGAAAAAACTGCCTTTGAACGAGACATCACTAATAAAAGACCTAGGTAATTAAATTAGCCATGCAATTAGTCAAGCTAGGTTTTTTTTAATGTACATTACTTTTTCATATCACGGTTTAAATCTGGTTGACGGATACAAAATAAAAACAATCTGAATCGATTCGCAACTCAAACATCAGCGCGTTTATATACTGCAGACGATATAGACTAGACGGACCGCCGTGTGTGTGGCCGCCCGCGCTACGGCGTGCCATATAGCGCGAGCGGCCACACACACATTTTGTGATTGCCGTGCAGGTGCTGCACGTACGTACGTACGTGCATGCTGAAAAGTTTAGTCCTAGATCTAATTCCAGTAGGACCAAGTCCATGTTCAATGCTTATGTAGACTTAACAGTTAGACCTCGGGCTCGAGATATAGGCTAGCTAAGCATGGACCTGGACTCAGCTTTATTTATTTCATTTATCCATTTTCAAAGCCTATACGGCCTTAACAGTTGGACCCAGGGCTCGAGATAGGCTAGCTCAGCGCGCATGGACCTGGTCTCAGCTTCTTTTTTTTTTATAAGTCATTTAATTTTTTTACGCCAATGCCCAATTGAAAAAAAAAGTTTAGAATTGCACAACTGCGTTATGTGTCCGCTTTGATCGATCACAGATTTTTTTTGTATTAACTGTTTTTCTTATTTATCTTTTTTTGTTGTTATGGTAATGGGGGTTTCTTTTTTGTTAATTCTGGCAATCTTTCTACATTATTTACTAGAAACATATTTCTTGAATATAACCCTTATTATTATATAAGGAAGCATATTCTCATTTGTAATTTGATATGAATTATATGCCCAAAATACACATTACTCATCTGGCCTTACAGAAATGATAGTAAACATTTTGAAGAAAAAAACATAAATTATGAATTTGCCATGAACTAGATATTTTTTTTTTTTTTTTAATTATTTTTTTAAATATTTTATTTTATTTGATTTGATTTTTTTTTTTTTTTTTTTTTTTTTTTTGGGGGGGGGGGCTATATACATGTGTGTGTGTGGGGGGGGGGGGTGATACATATTTGTATTGGGGGTTGCAGTAAGAATGGATACACATAGTTTCTACTTATACTGTTGTATGTTTATATTCTTATAACTAGTTCTGACGACAACCCTGAGTTCATCGGACGTCAAGAGACTAAAGAACAACACACTGTCACTCCCTCTCTCCCAAGTCATCATCTTAATGAGACCACTACCATCTGCAACTCTGCATCAACATCAACAAGCAACCAAGCACTTCCTTCCCCATGGTGAGGACTAGTACCATTCATAGTTAATAATATTGGCAATTATAGTACAAAAATCAGGAATCTCTTGATAGCAAATTTATTGATAAGGAAATCAAATCGCATTTTATTCTTCAAGAAACATTGTAATTGAATTAAGCAATAACTCAATTACTAAATTATCAATAATAAGTAAATTCATAATTAAAAAAATACGATAAATTTTTCACTTTCTCAGGACAAAATCTAAGAGACAGAGAAGTGAGAGAACACCATCTCCTTCCCCCCATCCTAAGTCATCCTTGGAAGAAGTGATGAAAGACCTTGCGCTGCAGGAGCACAACACCAAAATCCAACACATGGAGAAAGAACATGCTCTCAGAGTAGAAATCCTCGAACTCAAGAAGAAAGTATTCTTAAAGAAAATGGACCAACTGAACAGCCAACTTGAAATATAGTTGTGTTTGGTTTGTTTGGCAACTGCATCATTTGATCTTTCATATAGACATTAAAGGGGGAATAATTTGAGTTCTTGAAGTGTACTTTGTGCATCTGTGAATTATTTGTTACATTAAAATTCCTTGCTGGATGTCTGGCACTTTGAATGTAAGATTAAACATCTTATCAAATATTACAAATGAATACTGTGCAATTCTGTATAAAAGGATCTCGACTTGAACAATATTTCGAGGGCATGTGATAATACAGTGGGTTCACAATTGACATCTCCACAACCACCAAGCCGCGACAGGACAAATTTTCAGCTCTTTGGCTGACAACTCCCAACCGATGCAGCGCAGCAAAATACCAGCAACCAAATGAAATTACCATAAGTCATAAGTAGGTATTAGTCATCAGTCAGTTAGACTGATGTTTTTAGAAAAAGCACAAAAATTTGACCTCAGATATGCTTTCCTAACATTCTCCATCAAGAATGTTCAAATAAATCTGATATGCCACAGCTTTTATTTTTTGTCAATATTTCAAATAATTCATTACCGGTAATAGTAATAAACATCACTAAACACTAGTGATAATAGGCGGCGCTGTGATTTGTGATTCCACCGTATCAGACACAATTGAGCATTTTTGAGCTGTTCTTCATTGTATGAGCACTTATATATTTTAGATATATTTTAGATATATATTTTTTCTAAAATGATGAAGTTTAAATACATGATGGTGGATAATTTCATTTATGATTTACCAATCGTTTTTAAAGATAAAGACCAGTTATGGTCACGCGATTGCATTGTGAAAGAAACGTTGTGGAATCGATCAGAAAATGTTGATCTCCTAGCATAAAAGTATTGGTGTGTACTGCAAGGTTCTGGAATCATCAAAATGATAAGAAATTTGGCCCAGTCTTAGGTAAGTTACAAGCACTGTACACAGAAAGATGTATATGGGACGACACATGCGTTTATCTCTCACACACCAATAGATTAACCAAACTAATTTACCAAATATATCAATAAGTAGGCGGTTTCCCGGCAAAATTTGTATCATCATGTATTAGTCAAAACATATTCTTTCACATGATTGGTAATAAGAGCTTCCATTTCATTTTTTGAAATTGGGACATTTCCAATACTGGTCTTTACCTTTAATGCAAACAGTAGTTTTGGTACAGTTTTCTTTTTTTTCTTTTTTTGAATGATCAGAATTACAATGGAAGTTGGTTACAATTTCTAACAGAACATTTTTGAAAATTTCATTTGTGTTTCAACACCTTTAGACATTCTTGAAGTTGTTCATACCCAAAGTTAAATCTTAAGAGCAGCTTCATGGAAAATCCCTCATATTTAGAGGAACTATACAATAGTAGAATACCACCCCATATGTTTTAATCGATGAAAGCGAATAAAGGGATGGTGAACGTATTGCAGAGTGAATTGAGCTTCTGAAACAGTACATAGTGGGTACTGTCATCAGATGAGTTTTCTCTCAATCATGCAAAATGCTCTCTTATCAGATTTTGCCTTCTCAGTTGACCTTCTAAGTTATTAGCACCAGGGGGAGGCAAATGGTCACCAGGAATTACAGGCAGCACTTCTCCATCCACTTCTGGGTCACCGTGCTGTATAGAAATATTCCACAGTACTGCAACTGCAACAATTACTGTAAGTGTTGTTTGCAACTTCAAACGTAAACCATTCAGGCAGGGAAACCTTCGCTTCATTCTGCCAAATGTTCTTTCAATCACGTTGCGACCTCTTTTATGTGCTCTGTTATAACGCTCTTCTGATGCCGTTCCGGGATGTAGAAGAGGTGTCATGAGGAATGGCTGAGAGGCATATCTATAAAGAAATGAAAAAGTACATCCATGATAAAACTCTATAATCTATTTATCATGGATTTATAGGATATGTACTTGCATCCTCTGTATGCTTTTCATATGCCATTTATTCTAAGGTTATCCATTTGAATAATAAAGCAGAGATCAATAAAGTTCATAATAAAACACTATAATACAGGAGAAAAAATAATGAAAGTTCCAGATGTTCAAACATTAAACAAAAAATATTTTATGAGGGGGGGGGGGGGTTATAAAATTACAAGGCAATACAGATTAACACCCCTATGATGTTATTTATTTTTTGTGGATGAACTCACAATGGAAATGAGTAAAAACCAGCTATCTATTGACAGAGAAGCTTCATCAACTAACATGAAAACAAGAATTTTGGAACAATGATTACATGTCCAGGTGGTCATTTTGAAACCCAACCCAGTTGGATGCAGAGGAGTTAGCTACGGGTATTCAAAATTTGATTTCTAATGGTATGGGATTAAAGAGTAAAGTGAATTAAGTGTTCCCATAACCTTAGGATTTCTCACAACAATGAATAAATACCCCTTTTTAAATTCAATTTTTGAGGACTAAGGAAAAAATACGTACCCACTGTCACCGAGGAGCCACCTGGTCTCATGACTTTCTTGTTCAAGCCTTTGTTTCAGCGCTGATTCTCTGAATATCCTGGAATCATGCGTTCCACCTGGCCAGCGAGCAACGATGTTCGTCAAAGTGCCGTCAAATGAACAGACTGCCTGCATTTCAGTAAACACAACCAAAAAAGAGAATGAAATATCACACTTGAAAGTCTTGAATACTGAGTGGTGGATATTCAATATTGAAAAAAAATGAGTGATTTCATTTCCAGGAAAGCCAATAACTGGAAATAGCTTACATTTTATTAAACAGCAGTAGACCTGTATCATTTATTTGTTTACCTGAACATTAATCGATGACCTGCTCTTGCGATTTATGAATGTTTGACCAAACTCTCCACCAGGATTTTGAATGGGAACATATGTGTGCAATCAATTGCCCCGATGACTCCAGGGAAGTTTGAGTAGTCGTAGAATGCCTGTTGAATGCCATGAAGTTGGTCCGGGAAATGAATGTATCTCCTACGCCAGGCTGCTAGCTGAGAAGAGACATCTGCTATGAGTTTTGACAATGTAGGTTGTGATAGACCTATTTCATCACCATGCAGGAGCTGGAAAGATCCTGGGAAAAACATGAACAACTAGATGGAATTCGACTGCGCGCAGTCGAAAATGATGCCTCCGTTATAGAGCAATTTTACAAACCAAAACAGAAAAAAAAAATTGAATTCACGTTCAATGGTAATCCATTGACAGGTTCTCAGAATATTGTGATTACAAGCAATTTCTCATATACATATATGACCCTTTGATCTTTGACCTCATGACCATAAAATCTACTCAGTTCATTGGCTCTGCAAGATGTTCTGAGTTAAATAGTAATCCATCTGTCAGTTCTAATGAGAATGCGTTCACAAGCTATTTTTGCATACAAAATGGGCCCATGACCTTTGACCTTTGACCTTATGAACCAAGAATCTACTCAGTTCATTGGCTCTGCAAGTAACAAACATGACCTAATTTTGGCATGAATCCATCAATCGGTTCTTGAGATAACGCGATCACAAGCTGTTTTTGCATTCATAATGTGCGCTGTGGCCTTTGACCTACGTGCTCCAAAATCTAATCAGATTGTCTTCCTATGGTGATACACACTATCATTAAGTTTGAAGTTTAAATCTCCAGTGGTTCTTGAGATATTATGATAACAATCTCAATGTATGGAATTTCATAAGTTGACCTCGGTGACCCTTGACCTTTGACCTACGTGCTCCAAAATCTAATCAGATCGTCTTCCTATGGTGATACACACTATCACTAAGTTTGAAGTTTAAATCTCCAGTGGTTCTTGAGATATCATGATAACAATCTCAATGTATGGAATTTCATAAGTTGACCTCTGTGACCCTTGACCTTTGACATACGTGCTCCAAAATCTAATCAGATTGTTTTCCTATAGTGATACACACTATCACTAAGTTTGAAGTTTAAATCTCCAGTGGTTCTTGAGATATCATGATAACAATCTCAATGTATGGAATTTCATAAGTTGACCTCTGTGACCCTTGACCTTTGACATACGTGCTCCAAAATCTAATCAGATCGTCTTCCTATGGTGATACATACTATCCTTAAGTTTGAAGTTTAAATCTCAAATGGTTCTTGAGATATCGCGCTAACAAACTCAATACAAGGAATTTCATAAGTTGACCTCTGTGACCTGTGACCTTTGACCTACGTACTCCAAAATCTAATCAGATCGTCTTCCTATGGTGATAAATACTATTCCCGAGTCTTAAGTTTAAATCTTAAATGGTTCTTGAGATATTGTGATAACGGTCAAACGGGACGTACGGACGGACAACCCGAAAACATGATGCCTCCGGCACCACCTTCGGTGGCGGAGGCATAAAAATTGAGTAAATTTAAGCAATTTAATTTGTTAACGGTATTTAAGAATGGATTATCAATAATAAAACAATAATTTATTAATATAGAAATTATAATTTCTTTCTTGAAAAGTGCGTGTGGGGGGGGGGGGCACATACATGTAATTGATCGACGTCCTGGTGAGGGGTCTACAAAAAGTTCAATCGATCTTAAAAAATAATTGGGGGGCATGTGACCACCCCCCCCCCCCTCCCCCCGTGGCTATGTGCCTGCTATTTGATACCAATTAAGATTATGTTATGATAACAGAAAAAATGTTTAGCGTCCTGTTTTTTCGAAAAATAGGGAGGATGCCCTTTTTTTTTTTTTTTTTTTTCAAAATGGCCGCTCAAAATGGCTGCTCGGTACATTTTCCCTCACAGTCGGGCTATTTTCAAGATGACCGCCGACAATTTTTTTTTTTTTTACATCAGAAATAGATCTAGAGGTCTAGGTCTAGATCCATTTTAGCAGTGTTTTTCATGTTTTTTTCTTTAAAAAAAAAAAATAGGAGGCGGCCCCCCCAAAAGGAAGCGGGCGTGGACGCTAAACATGTATATTTTTTTACATGGCCTTAGACCGAAATTTCTGTCTCTTTCGTTCTTTAAGAGGAGCAGACCTTACCCAAATCAGAGGCTAACGAACGAAAGAGACAGAAATTACGGTCTAGATCTAGGTCTATAGGCCTGCGCTGCATGAGCAGACAAGATGTCTTTGAAGTTTGATTGAAAAGAGCTGCATGCACTGCCTGATAAAGAAAATTCTCAGTCTTAATCCGACAGAGTGGCCAAGGTCACGTTACACTTATTACAAACACTACAAAAAAATATGCAAAATAAAAGTAAAGGAACAGGACCATGCATGCACAGTTAGTTGTTTTAGCTTCCACTGCATTTCTGCATGCCACTGCCAGTCACCCAAAATACACGAATTACTCGTGCACGATTGCATCGCATGACGGCTAACACACGCTGCCGCGCCGGCCGGGAGGGTCAGGCTAGACGGATATTACAAATTAAATGCCGTGCCGCTCATCTTCAAAGTTCAATCTTGCCAGATAGCCTAGGCCTACTATTTGGATGTTTGATTTCATTGGAGTGTTAAAAAAAAAAAAAAACCAACCACAGGAAGAACATGTATAAATTTGGGTATCTTTTAAATAACAATTCTAATCTAGTGTTAGACTAGACTAGTCTATCAAAATGTACAAAACGTAAAGACTGATCGAACTTACCCACTGTATAAAACCTCAAAACAGTAAGTAGCTGAATGTGAACGGGTATTCCATCCGATCGAAGCCTTCTGAGGCCGGTTGTCTGCAATATCATCGATAACGAGTAAAGTCGTGCGTTTTGATAGGCGATAACGCTTGACAAATTCAAAATCGTTATAGATGTGAAACGGGTCCCCTCTCTCCACTATTACGGGACGTTCAGGAGCTAGTCTTCTCATCAACTCTTCATAGCGATCTCTTTGTCGCAGAAAATCAAGCAGGTACGCGTCCGCCATGTTTAGTGTGCATTTAGTCCAGACTTAAACTACCCCGGCCCCCTGCGGGAAACTAAAAAATGGGGTATTTAGTTCGCACTTTAGTTCGGGGTCAAGGTGAAAACTGGTATCGGAATACCGAAAGTTAAGCCTAGCTTAAGTTTGTAAGTTAATACGCCACTAACCTGGACTTTAGTCTCAGACTAACTTAGTACGCGCTATCAGAATACCACTTGTGTACCTCCATCATATTCATAGATTTTGACGAAACGAACATAATAATTAATTGTAACACTAACAGAGATGATGAGTTAATTTTTTTGTAAAGAACCAAATTCCCCAGCTGAGAATGGGAACAATCCTGACGTAGTGGTCGGGACTGAAGGCGGGGGCCGCCGCAGTCTCATACATTATTGAAAGTAAAATACAGCTTACCATTTTGTTCCAAGAAATAAACACTAGTGAAGAATGTTGCACATTTATCGATCAAACTGGTTCATCTTTCCCAACTTCACGGCCCGAGACTCCGAGAATCCCAACACTCCAAGTCCAAATCCAACAGAAAGGAGTTTCTTCATCCTTCGTTGGGCAAACAGATGAGCGCGATGCAGGTGGTTATCATGGCATTGAAATATAAAGCATCCAGTAACTTTCAAGACCTCATATCATTGAGTCATTTCAACAAAACTAAATGAATACAGAATGCCTATCTGCTGAAGCATGTGCTGTAGTATCGTATCGTCCCGTGTTTCGTATATATTAGGGTGTCGGGAATATCTCAAAACGTCCATGTAAGACTACTAGATCGCTGATCTCTAAATAATGAATTAAATGTAGTCTATGTCCGAGTCCGCCGGATATAATATACGCCAATAGCATGTAGCGCATGCGCATATAGATGTAACAACATGTGGTGCATGCATGCATATAATTATTAATTATAGAGGCAGCCTCTGTCCCATTTCACATTTTAAACTTCATTCGATTACGTTAACGAAAGAAATTTGATCAAGTTCGCATTAGCGTATATAGTTTGATTATTCTTGTGAATAGCCCGCGCTACGTTTTTCACAGTGGGGGGGGGGGGGGGGGGGGGGGGGGGGGGGGGGGAAGGGGGCTAAAGTAGTTACGATCAGGTAGAGCGGAGCGTATATTAAAAAGCTCAGGGGCTTAAGCAGGCCAGGGGCGGAGTAGCGTCATTTAAAGTGGAGGGGGGGCACCAATACAAAAGAGCACTTTCTTGGAAAAGGGGGCACCTGCAAAGGGAAACCTCAAACCGCAAATATATACAATTTTAGACATTGGTATATACCCTACATTGTAATTTCATTAACAGGGATGATTTAAATGTTTGTTTCTCTCCTTACATGGTCCAAGATACTGCTCAAGCATCATACATGTAATTTGCAGCTGGGTGTGACGGTATGAAAAATTATTTGCGAGCGGCGAGCGAAGCGAACGAGCAAAAAATTTGAAATGTGTGAGGTCGCAGTGGAAAAAAAATTACATCTTATAAAGAGAAAAGGACAATCCTGATGGTGCATAATCTTATCATGAAAGACTGAAAAGAACATAATTTATCAACTTTAAATGAGCGCGAGAAAAGCGAGCCAGCTTTTGGTGAAATTAAAGAAAAAGCTCTTAATCTCTTTGAATTATAGGTGCACATTTTATGGGGAAAGGAAAAGGCCCGGTGGGGCAGATATCCAAAAGGAAAAGGACACCTATAAGTAAAGAAAAAGGCACATGTCAGAGTCAAAAGGGGAAGTCCAGAGGTGAAAACGTGACACTTATGACGATGTGCATGAGACAAATTTTGTTCGGTAAAATTTGCATATACAAAATTATGCGCAGATTTAAAACAAAAAAGATTTTATGAATCCTTAACTGCCGAATTCGCCGAAGTTTTGCCGACATGCTTGAAGATGCCTCCGTGTTTTACTTCTCGCATTTGCTATTTTTTTCTTGCTGAATTAGGTTCGCTAAATTGCGCTTTTAATCAAATGTAGTCTCGCATTCAGCAGAATTCTTTTTTAGATTTTTGCTGGGGTCTTGGTTGGTTTCTTTCTATTTTTTGTAAACATACTTTTTCAAAACAGTGGGGCAGGGGGGGGGGAGAGGATCCCCCAGCACCGCTGTAGCGTTGGCCCTGCATATGAGTCAAATGGTCCAGTTCTCCCAGAGCTGAATAGCCCACAGGTTGGTTCCGTGCAAGTGGCAAAATTATTATGTTATGCCCTATTATCTTATATCGCTCGCTTCCCCCTCCCCGATGCCCCCCCCCCCCTCAAACACACAAACAAAAATCACCACTAAAGCTTACACAAAACTTTGACCAGAGGCGGATTCGAGATAAATTAAAGAGGGTCCAATATTCATTTACAATTTCTGACAAGGAAAGGGGGCACTTTCTTGGACTTGTGCCCCCCCCCCCTCCACCTCCCCCTCCTAAATTAGCCAGAAATCGACCACCTGAGTGGTAGGGCAAATAGGTGAGAGCCAGGCCAATAATATACGTTGCACATTATTGCAAAATCATGCGATTTAGGTGAAATTCATTTGCAGTTGGCAGCGCGGGAATTGGAAGCGTACGTTCAAATTGTTAATGTAAACTGTGCCTGTACCGAAATTCCCCAAAGTTATTTAAAGAACAAAATACTGATTTGCATCATTTATTCTGTACTTCGTATGTGCGAACTTGGCATGCCTACCACTGGCAGCCGCACAAAGACGCGTCAAGATATTATTTACATAATGACCTCCATTAGAAAGGTCGATGGTGGAAATTCCCCGCTACGGTATAATAGTGCACTATATCGCTATTCAAATACTTGGTTGATGGGAATTCCCACAATCTTGCTACAAAAGTACAGGTCCTATGAATGCACGTCTCTTTCACTTCCTCTTCACCTGTTGCTTTTCACAAATCATTTTATCATATCCCTGTTAAATTATTGAATTGTTCATTTTGTGCTTCGCTATATTTGTATTGTTTTATGCTGAGGGCTACATTTGTTGATTGTGAACATGGTTGAATGGGTTCAATACTTCTCCTTTTTTTTCTACACTTGTCTTTGTCCAGACCAAGATATAAATAGATCAAATTTACCTCCTTTTATATTGATTTTTGTTAATATTCCGTATTAAAATATGTTCAATATCCCTGCAATCACATCAATCAATTAGTTTACCGAACTTTCGAGTGCGCTATATTGAGAGGGTTGTTGGAGAATGAGGACTGACTGACCTAACTAGTGACTGTGAATCAACATTTGTCATACAGAGTAGCTGCATGGACGAAATGATATGACTATTATCCATGACAATATTGGAATTAGTCTTCATAATGATTTCAGTGAAATTCAAACTACATGCTGTGGCATACGTACCGTCGCGGGGGGAGGTGTGTGTGTGTGGGGGGGGGGGGGGGTATACGTACGTGGCACACTATTTCGGGGCCTATTTCTCAGCTGACATGCAAGAAATTACAATAAAGAAGGTTATCAAATTCAACCTGGGGCATACGTGTACAAATTTGTTAAGTTATATTATATATTGTTTGTATTGAGAGTATGCCAGCTTTGGTTTGATCGGCAGGGGATGTGGGACGAGGGGCGCGTGCTCCCTGCCCCCCCCCCCCTATCCGCTGCTGGTTTACTCGAAAGACTTCATGCATGGCTGATCGTCAACAAAACGGAGTTAAGTCTTTTGTTAACTATGTTTGTTGCTACGGCAGGGAGCCAGTGAAAACGATTTCGTTTAATAAAATTATGGAAATGCAAGCATTACTTTAAACAAAAACAAAAAAAATTATTCCTGGCTCATTTTTTCCTGATTGAGCTGTCATAATTATGTAAGGGCAGAAAATGAACTTTCTAGAAATGTGATTTTCTCTTTGAAATTCAGATACCGTCCGCCAAATGACTTTTTGGTACCCTTTCTTCAAATTGTTTTTAATCACTCAGGCGTGAAATATGTATCATATGAGTTGCATCAGATGAAAGAGGAGGATCTAAGCTTTACAAATATGTCATTTATTAATTATGATTGTGATTATTACAGTTATGATAAAATATCGATAATTCTCGGTTTCGTTTTTTTGCTGGGACGCACTGTATATCATATTCAGACGGATATACTGTATAGATCCTAATAAAATAATGTTTTTCTTTATGTAGGCCCGTCCCACCGACTGGGTTCCGAAAGCAGTTCTAGGACAGGGAGGGGGACTGGTCAAAATGTCTTAAAGATACTATGTCCCTTTTGCAGCCAACATCAAATTCTGTAGAACTTTGCAGGAATTATAAAGATGTCATGTATGTCCTATCTGTGAAATTTAAACGTTAGCAGTGCCCTAATATTCAAATTATGCAAGGAAACCCGTTTACTTGCTGGACTTCACTGTTAGACACTTTTGAGTGACTGACTGGCTTTTCTTTTTCATTGGTAATAACATACATAAAATGAGCTGTAAAATGAGCTGTACATCAATAACCCACTTCTTGTAATGGCCAAAATTAAACTGATTGAATCTTTGCACAGCATAAAACGTATGACCATTCGGTACAATGTTCTGAAAATCAGACTATTACTGGCTCTATAGCTTTTAAGTCGATTCGACAACTAATAGTCGTTATTTTCCCACTTAAAGACATTTTCAAGCCCCCCCCCCTTCTTTAGGGAAGTTCTAAATTAGTATTATCTTTCAAATGCCGTTGGAATTTAACCTTTTCATTTCTTTGGCCTGCAAATGGGACATAGTACCTTTAAACTAACCCCCTTTTATTATAACTTGGCAAATGTGGTAAATGAATGCAAGATTTCGAAATAACCAAATTTTGAAGTTTGAAGTTATTTGTTCCACATCAAAAACTAATAATACAGGTTCATACAATCTGTAGAGCAACAGCGCGTTACAGGCAGATAACTTTATTGAATTATAATTTTTCGATATAAAGCAAGGTGTCTCGAGACTGAGTGTATAATGACCAACGATATTAAAAAAGATTAAAATATGAGGAGCCTATTATAATGCTATGCCACCATAAACAAATTTGGAGAAAATTAAAGCTTTTCAGGATCTTTTCTGAATGTAGCATCAAACAATATTATACAAATGCGGATCAAAAATGTAAAGGACTATCAAAAGGAAACTGATTTTCTTTCACGATACTGTTCATTCATTAACTTGCGTGAAGCAGAAATATGTGGCACAATGTGAAAGGGTATTATATTTCCGACAACATCTGTTAGGCCCTACACAAAAACTGTTGTATATATTATGTAGGTAATGGCGGTATGACGGTGATGGAAGATAAAACATTGTTCACGTTTTGTTCAAATCTCGAAACAAGCAACAACAAAAACCTTGCACGGTAAGGGTTAATAATTAACAAGCAAAAAAGAACATTATTTTTAGTGAAGATTATTATATCCGTTTAAACATGATACGATTCAAGAATGATCAAAGTACATTCCAAATGCGGATATTGTCAATCAAATGATTGAAGTGAAATGGTGAAAGGGAAGGGGGGTACTTCGAAGTCACGGTCGGTGTGAGTTTGCCAAAGATTTCTTTCCTGAAAGCAGAATTTTTCAGTCAAAAAATAATAATTTGCAGTTAGTCGGCGATTCCAAAAGCTGTTCTAACATGTATTGGTTCTCAATTGATCTTGTTATCTTTTATGTCTACACTGATTGGACGTTACAAGAGACAAATATAATATACGTGTCTTAAGAAAACCAATGACGCCATAGTGCAAATAATAGTCATAAAAGTTGATAATTATTTGTTTACATTTCTAATAAAAGAGAACATTAATTCGTGTCAACTGTTTATATAAAAAAGACTGCTGAACATAGTCCCAAGTAGCTAAAATTATCGCGCGATTGTAAGAGACGTTACGCGAAGACACGAATCACAGTGTGTCCTTGCCAAAAAGATAGCGTCCAATTTTTCCTATTGCTACCCTTACTTATTTCATTTCAATAACTAGAATAAATAATCACGTAAATTCCTCATAAAATTCCTTGTGATATTTTGAAAAAAAAGGACTCCAGATAATGATTTTAATATGATTTTAGGTCTTGCATGATTGTTTTGAACATGATGTATACCAATGAAAGCGCAAGTGTTCACGTACAAAGATTTATATATATGCTGTAAAAATGCTGAAAAATTATGTTCCTTCACTGAGTCATCAGTGAACGATGTAGGCTACACCAAATACATGAAGTTGATTCTCCTTCTTGTCGGAACTGGTTCTTTATTACGTATTTTGCGTTTATGTTCTGTTACTGTTATTTCTTGACTACACGTCCCTATGCACCACACCCATCGCCTAGTCACAGCACACTCTTTTATTTTTTAGCCACCCAATGATCACCAAGCACTGTCTCCGTTAACCAATCATAAGCAAGAGGATTAATTAAAATCATCCAATCGCTGCTACTGAAAACTTCCTCTCTTCTGACGATCAAAGAGGAAAAACGCTTATTAAAGACGTAAATCGTAGAAGGATCTTTTAATTAGTCTAGTGTACTTTTAATTATGCTCACTAGTTATAAATGGTTCATTAGTGCAAGGGCGGATCTAGCATTTTTCTAAGGGGGTGGGGGGTTTGACCCAGCAAAATTTGAAAATCGCGGCGACCAATATTTCGCTCAGGAGGGGGGGGGGGGGGGGGGGGGTAGACAGCACTACAAAATATCAATTGGCCCCCGACACTTTTTTTACCAGCCTAAGGGGTGTGTTAAGCCCCTAACCCCTCCCCCTAGATCCGCTCCTGTAGTGAGTAATGAATGACTCATTAATCAGATGCTAATTAGGTGCTAATTAATTCTACCTGCCTGGATAGACTAGTATAACTACTAATATCAGATGCAGAATGATCTAAGTTGCATAGTCGATCCACCTCACCACTTCTCGGTGATATGTCATTTCCAAGAAACAATTCATTGTTAACTGCCCATTGTTATAATTTTGTGTTCTTCGTATTGTTATATTGCAAATTGCAATAGTAATTCTTTCTGCATGTTAGTAACGTGGTCATCAGTACATTTCTGTACTTGTTTTAATTATCAGCAAGATCCTGACAATGCGTGACGTGCCTGCGTGCGCTTGGAGACAAGACTAGTTAATAAAGGGTTCGTTATCGTAGACATCTTGACACTTAGACATTGGCCTCCTGACTGTTATGTTCTGGGAGTTATTGTGGCGGTTTCGGGATGTGTAATGCTTGTCTTTGGTGGCGAATCAGATTGTCGTGGTTTTGTGATGTTCATGATCCGTGACAAATTGGGGGCTCGTTTTGTGATTCATTTTGGCACCTATGAGAAATAAAAATGGGCACTTATCTGAAAATCAAGGGGGCACTTTTCCTATGTAAAAAGGGGTACTTTGGGGGTAGTTCAAAAAGGGGCCCCCACCCCAGGAGCGCCCCCTCTGCTTACTATGTACATAGCATACACAATGCTGGGTTAGAAAAGCAAAACAAAGTTTGCAGCAGTTATTCATTTTGTCAATACTATATTCACAAAAATATGAAATTTCTGATTTAAAAAAAAGAAGAAGAATTTCATCGCACTCAATCAATGCTCATTCCACTTATGCTTTCAACAACTGTATATCACCCTCATTATCCATATCTTCCTCAGAATCACCATCGTCATCATCACCACCATCGTCATCATCACCATCACCATCTTCCTCATGATCACCATCGTCATCTTCACCGCCACCATCATCATCATCTTCACCACCACCACCATCTTCCTCATTATCACCATCGTCATCTTCACCGCCACCATCTGCATCATCGTCATCACCACCACCATCTTCCTCATAATCACCATCGTCATCATCACACCACCACCATCATCATCATCATTATTATCAACATCATCAACTTTATAATTATTTAGTGTCATTCATTCGTTTTGTTTACGTCCTTTCTTCCTACGTTCCTTCAGCATGGGCTTTTCATTGTAAAGCTACACAAGATTTTTGATGAGTCCCCCCCCCCCCTTTTTTTTACCTTCACCAATCATTCACAGTGAGCACCAAGATTTTAACAGCTGTTTTTTTTCTTCTTCAAAAATGAGAAATTAAGAGACAATGAATTTGACAGGTCATTATCGTTCATATGTAAAGAATACATTTATTCATCATCTATTCAAGAACTAATGATATTTATTGATACAAACAATGTTTGCAAGGTATACAAGCTCCAATTGGGCACATACCTATGATATCCACAAGCAGGCGCGGATCCAGGATTTCTTAGGAGGCCCAAATTTGGGAGGCCCAAATTTGAAATTATGCGAGCCAAATATTGGTACTTAATGGTGACCATGCAGCAGTGACGTAATTAGGGGTGGGTGGGTGCAGGGAGGGGCGAGTTTTTCCCCTCCCTCCTCCGCGAAGCGCGGAAGCTTTGACATTTCAATAAATTATTAGAGAAAGAAGACGATTCGTTGTACCATTCCCAAAAATAATCCTCGTCTGAATTATGTTTCCCCCCATCCCGCGAGGTATACACGCTCCAATTGGGCACATACCTATGATATCCACAAGCAGGCGCGGATCCAGGATTTATTAGGGGGGGAGGCCCAAATTTGAAATTATGCGAGCCAAATATTGGTACGTAATGGTGACCAGCAGTGACGACGTAATTAGGGGTGGGTGGGTGCAGGGAGGGGCGAGTTTTCCCCGTCCCTCCTCCGCGAAGCGCGGAAGACTTTACGTTTCATTAATTCATTAGAGAAAGAAGACGATTCGTTGTACCGTTCTCGACTCTTAATCCATGTTTAAATTCAGTTTCCCCCTCGCCACCCCCTACCGCGCGAAGCGCGGAAGCTTCGACGTTTCATTAAATTATTAGAGAAAGAAGACGATTCGTTGTGTCGTTATCGACTCTTAATCTTCGTCTAAATTCTGTTTTCCCCCAAGCTTTACGTTTCATTTAATCATTAGAGAAAGAACACAATTCGTTGTACCGTTCTCGACTCTTAATCCTTGTCTTTATTCAGTTTCCCTCTCCCGCGCGAAGCCCAGAAACTTCGACGTTTCATTAAATCATGAGCGAAAAAGACGATTCGTTTTACCGTTATGACTTTTAATCCTCGTCTAATTTCAGTTTCCCACCACCCGCGCGAAGCGCGGAAGCTTATACGTTTCATTAAATCATTAGAGAAAGAAGGCGATTCGTTGTACCGTTATGACTTTTATTCCTCGTCTAATTTAAGTTTCCCCCCTCCCACGCGAAGCGCGGAAGCTTTTACGTTTCATTAAATCATTAGAGAAAGAAGACGATTCGTTGTACCGTTCTCGACTCTTTATCCTTGTCTAAATTCAGTCCCCCCCCTCCCTGACGTTTCATTAAATTATAAGAGAAAGAAGAAGATTTGTTGTACCGCTCTCGACAAAAATTTATTTTCCCCTCCCGTGCGAAGCGCGGAAGCTTTCATGTTTCATTAAATCATTAGCGAAAGAAGACGATTCGTTGTACCTTTATGACTTTTAATCCTTGTCTAAATTCAGTTTCCCCTCCTCCCACGCGAAGCGCGGAAGCTTTTACGTTTCATTAAATCATTCGAGAAAGAAGACGATTCGTTGTACCTTTATGACTTTTAATCCTTGTCTAAATTCAGTTTCCCTCCTCCCACGCGAAGCGCGGAAGCTTTTACTTTTCATTAAATCATTGGGAAAGAAGACGATTCGTTGTATCGTTCTCGAAAATTATCCTCGTCTGAATTCAGTTCCCCCTCCCCTCCCCCTGCGCGAAGTGCGGAAGCTTTGACGTTTCATTAATTCTTCAGAGAAAGAAGACGATTCGTTGTACCGTTCTCGACTCTTAATCCTCGTCTAAATACAGTTCCCCCCCCCCCCTCCCGCGCGGATCGGAAGCTTTTACGTTTCATTAAATCATTAGAGAAAGAAGACGATTCGTTGTACCGTTCTCGACTCTTAATCCTTGTCTAAATTCAGTTTCCCTCCTCCCACGCGAAGCGCGGAAGCTTTTACTTTTCATTAAATTATTATAAAAAGAAGACGATATGTTGTACCATTCTCGAAAATAATCCTCGTCTGAATTCAGTTCCCCCTCCCCTCCCCCCGCGCGAAGCGCGGAAGCTTTGACGTTGCATTAATTTTTCAGAGAAAGAAGACGATTCGTTGTACCGTTCTCGACTCTTAATCCTTGTCTGAATTTCAAAAATGTTCTTTGTCTATTCCCTTTTCTTCCTACGTCCTCTTCCTTTTCACTCCACTCTTTTTTTGGCCGGGGTTTATGGGGGGACCACCCCACCGCCCCCCTGGCTACGCACCTGCGGTCAGATGACAAATGTTGATACCTTGTCCGCCCCGGAAGCTCAGGGGTTTAAGGTTTTAATTTACGGTCAGATTATCATTCAGGGGTCCGACTTAGGGCCCTAGGCGGGGTCCAGGGGGCAGAGCCCCGGAAGTACAGGAGTTTTAGGCATTTAATTACGGTCAGATGAGCATTATTTTGATACCTAATTGTTACAGTGGCAGGTCACTAATTCCAATCCAATCCAAAAGATATTTGATATAGCGCCTTTTCCTTGCAGTTACAAAGCGCTGCACACACGCTCCACAATGTTTGGGCCACTTAAAACAACAGTTAGACACTTCTCAGAGATCAGTAAAGTATATGTAGGCTGGTAATAAGTAATTTCTAGCAGAATAGATGTGACTTGAGTAGTTTCTTGAACTGGTCAACAGATGAGGCCGTCTGCACAGCAGTAGGTAGTTGGTTCCACAGTTTTGCAGCAACCGATGGAAAAGACAATTCACCAGCACGTTTCTTAGAGAGACACTGAGTGAGCCAGATGGATGATGATGAGCGGGTATTTCGGACTCGAGGACGACGAACCAAGCAGTCAGCTATGTACGGGGGACATCGGTGGTTGAGAGACTTGTATACCAGTAGTAGGATCTTAAAAGCTATTCTCTGTCGTACAGGCAGCCAATGGAGTTCAAGTCGAAGAGGTGTTATGTGAGTCCGAAGAGGAGCAGAGAAGACAAGCCTTGCCGCTGAGTTTTGGAGTCTCTGAAGGCGATCAAGGTCCCTCTGGCTGAGAACACTGAAGAGACTGTTGCAGTAGTCTAATCTGGAAAGGACAAGAGCCCTTGCCGCAGCGTGGCATGTTGACTTATTAATAAACCGCCTCACCCTCCACAGGTTACGTAGGTGGTACTTGATGCTTCTGCTGAGAAGGTTGACATGAAGACTTAAGTTCACAGATGGTTCAAGTGTTACTCCCAGATTGCGGATGGACTTACATGGTTGGAATGATTTCTCACCAATCATCAGTTTGACATCGTTCATTAGATGGGATGACCGATGATGCGGTGAAGCAGAGACAAAGAATTCAGTCTTGCCATCGTTGAGTTTGAGCTTGTTCGCATTCATCCAACGCTGAATTTCAATGATACAGCTACTGAGTCTGCCAAGCGCAGCATCAATTGCAACTGGATCAGTTGGGTCAAACATTACGTAGATCTGAATGTCATCTGCATACATGTGAAAGAATACTCCATGAGCCCGAAGAATATCACCAATGGGACGAATGTAAAGGGTGAAAAACAAGGGTCCGATGACAGAACCTTGTGGAATTCCATGTGGCAATCTACAAGCTTTCGAAAGCTGACCAGAGATTAGAACATGGCTGTTCCGGTCTTCAAGGTATGAATGGGTAAGCTTGAGAGCGAGACCTGTAATACCAAAATGGTCTTCAAGACGATTCAGCAGAATCTTATGGTCCACTGTGTCAAACGCAGCGGACAAGTCAAGCAGCACCATCATTACTCCTTTCTGACTTTCAATGGCTTGAAGTAAATCCGTCTGAATCTTAAGTAGTGCTGTTTCAGTGCTATGGTGTTCCTTGTATGCCGATTGCATGGGCTCAGCAAGTCCATTATCCTGGATGTGCTCAGTAAGTTGTCTAAGCATTATTCGCTCAATAATCTTAGACCGAAATGGTATATTTGATACAGGGCGATAGCTCCGCAGATCATTTCTATCTAGTGAGGCTTTCTTGATGACTGGTAACACTAGCGCCTCTTTGAGATCTGTAGGAAAGACACCACTAGACAGAACCTGGTTTGTAAGGTGAACAAGTTCAGGAAGTACAACTCTCAGATGTTTCTTCAACAGCCATGTTGGTAGAGGGTCAAGGGAGCAGCTCTTTGAGGATGAACGTTTGATGATAATTGGCTTGGGGTTCAGGGTGCGGAGCCCCGGAATCTCAAGGGTTTTAGGCACTCAATTACAGTCAGATGAGTATCAAGGGGCCCGCCTAAGGGCTCTTGGTTGGGTCCAGGGGCAGAGCCCCCGGAAGCTCAGGCGTTTTAGGCACTTAATTACGGTCAGATGAGCATTTTTGATACCTTATTATTTGTGACACTGGCAGGACACTATTTGGCGTGGGGTCCAGGGGACAGAGCCCCCAGAAATCAGGGGTTTTAGGCATTAAATGACCGTCAGATGAGCATCTAAGGGCCCGCCTTAGGGCCCTAGGTGGAATCCAGGGGGCAGAGCCCTTGGGGTTTTAGACATTTAATCATGGTCAGATGAGCATATTTTGATACCCCATTATAATGTGACACTGGCAGTTAGCTATTTTTTCTTTCTCGCTCTCTTTCTTTCTATTTCTCTTTAATATACATTTTCAAAAAAAGTGTGGGGGGGGGGGGGCCGGAGGATCCCGATCCCCGCCGTTCCGCGGGCCCTGATATGTAGGCATCTCTAGAAGCATTTTCTTGCCTGGCTGTAAATTTAGGAATTTGTCATTTTCCAACAAACGCATAAAGTGAGGAAAAATCTCGGAAAATTATCTCATTTCAGCATTATTTGTAAACCACCGTTATGGAATTAGAAATAAACCACGTTTGAATTATATTTCTCCAAAGCCCCCCCCCCCCCTCCCCTATCAGTAAGCCAGTGGCCCCCACCCCCCCCCCCCCCCCTCCGATCTACACCTTGTTGGCGGGAAAATTGCAACTGATATCCCTTACCTTTCTTCATTCTCTTTTTTTTTCTTTCCCTTTCTCTCCTCTTTCCCTTTCCCTTCCCTTCCTTATCTCTCTTTTAGGTTTGCTGAGGGGGGGGGGGGGGGGGGAGGGGCAAGGTCATTTTGGTCCCCACCCTGCTCCACACATTGTTGGCGGGATTAAACGCAACTGATCTCCCCCTTCTTTTCTCCCTTTTCATTTCTTCTTCCTCTTTTTTGTTCCCTTTTAGCTCTCCTCTTTTCCTTTTCATTCCTTCTCTCTTTTTTTTAAGCGGGGACGGGGGGGGGGGAGCAACTTGTTGGCGGGAAAATTGCAACTGATATCCCCCTTCTTTTCTTTTCTTCTTCCTCTTTTGTCCTTCCCTTTATCTCCTCTTTTTATTTTTTATTTCCCTTTGTTCCTTCTCTTTTATTTTTTGATTGGGGGGGGGGAGGGGGAGTCAACAGCCTGGGAGGCAAGTCCTTTTGCCCCCCCCCCCCGATCTCCTTCTTCCCTCTTTTCTTTTCTTCTTCCTCTTCATTTTTTCCCTTTCTCTCCTCTTTCCCTTTCCCTTCTTTTTTTTTTCGGGGGGGGGGGCAAGGCCCGCTCGACCCCCCCCCCCCTGGATCCGCGCCTGGCTAACAGTACTAATACTCAAAGACAAGTCAAATAAGTTTCGAAGGTTTTTACAGATTTTCTGATGGAAATGAAGGTTGAACATATTGAAAATTTGGGACAAGATATTAAACTTCTCGACAGTCTTCTTTGTAAATTCTATGCAGGAGCAATAAATCGAAATGGAGATCTTTATTCAAAGAAGTCAACGCAAGCAATCAGATACGGCCTTCAGAGAAATTTCTTGTCATCACATGAACTCAACATTGTTAATGACAAAGCTTTCTCAAAGTCTGTAAGAGTATTCAAATCAGTTATTTCACAACTGAAATCTGAGGGTAAAGCAAATGTAAAACATCACACACCAGTTAGTACAGCTGATATGAAGTTGATCCAAGAAAGTCTCGACTCAGAAACACCCGAATGACTGCAGCACAAAGTGTTTGTGGATATGATGGTATATTTTGCAAACCAGGGGATGGAGAATCTTCGTGATCTGACACCTAGTGACTTTATTTCGAATGAAGTCGACGGCCTTCGTTATTTCAGCATTGTTGACAAACTCATAAAAAATCATCGCGATGATGACAGCACCAGCCAAGGTGGAAGGATGTTTGAAATACCTACGAATCCAAACTGTCCTGTGGAATCAATGCTGAAGTACAAAGCCAAGCTCAATCCCAAATGTAGCTGGTTCTAGCAAAAACCAAACAAAGCTCCAAAAACTAATATTTGGTATGATAACTGTCCATTGGGCAAGAACACTTTGGGCTAAATGATGAAAATCATTAGCCAAAATGCCAACTGTTCAACACCCTACACCAACCACTGCTTGAGAGCAATGAGCGTCACTATCTTAGATGAAGCTGGTTATCCCTCCCGGGACATAATGGCTGTGTCTGGACACAAGTCAGAGGGTAGCATTAAGCATTATGCTCGCACAAGTGTAGCACAAAAGTCCAGGATGTCGGATACTTTATCTTCTGCCTTGCTAGGAGTAGACCTAGATCTAGGCCTAGAAAATACCATGCTAAACAGGAGTCTAGATCCAGGACCAGATCAGGAAGTTCAACAGCCAGTGCCAGTGGTGCCTGTTACCAGGGGCGTCGCCAAAGGGGGGGGGGGGGGGGTGTGGGGGGGGGGGGTGCGACACCCCCCCACCTGTCAGGATAGTGTCGGTAAAATTGCGCTGCCGTCGGGAAAAGAGAAAAGGGGGAGGGAAAAAAAGAGAGGGAAAAAAGAGAGGGAAAAAAAGAGAGGGAAAGGGAAAGAAAAGAAAAAAAGAAAAGGAAAAGAAAAGAAAGAAAGGAAAGGAAAGGAAAGAAAGGAAAGAAAAGAGAAGAAAGAAAGAGAAAAAAAAAGAAAAAGAGGGAGGAGAGGAAAGAAAGGAAAAGAAAGAAAAGAAAGAAAAGAAAAAAAGAAGAAAAAATAGTGAAAGGGAAACAAAAGAAACGGGGGATGAAAGCGAGGAGAGAGAGGGGAGGTAAGAGTCTGAGAGAGGAGGAGTAGGAGTAAAAGAGAGAAGTGGGTTGTTGGTTGGAATCGTCTCGTCGAGGGAGCAGGAAAGACACAGCTAAATATGTTGCTGTGTCGGGTCAGCTGTGTCGGTATTCTTGCTCGATCCTCGTACACTATATTAATGCAGAAGTTTGAAGTCGGTGAGATGTATATTGTCGGTCGGCCGACAAGTTTTTTTTCCCTACGAACTGTGACTTCTTATCCACTGTGACGACTTCGAGAGTGACTACAACTACAATATTTGTATTTTCTCGAAGTTTCACTTTCCTATAATATCAGCTAAAGAAATCAGAGGTTTAAAATTTTCGAGGAAACTAAATTCAAACAAGGTTTAAGAGTCAACAACGGTACGACGAGTCGTCTTCCTTTCTTTATATTGTGATGAAACGCCAAAAATTTCGCGCTTCGCGCGGAAGGGGAAACTTCATTTAGACGAGTCGAGAACGGTAAAACGAATCGTAGTCCTTCACTAAAAATTTAAGGAAACGCCAAAGCTTCCGCGCTTCGCGCGAGAGGGGGAAACTGAATTCAGATGAATAGGGCTTAATAAGAGTCGAAAACGGTACGATGAATCGTCTTCCTTTCTCTATATTGTGATGAAACGCCAAAAGTTCCGCGCTTCGCGCGGAAGGGGAAAACTTCATTTAGACGAGTCGAGAACGGTACAACGAATCGTCTTCCTTCTCTAATAATTTAAGGAATCGTCAAAGCTTCCGCGCTTCGCGCGAGTGGGGAAAACTGAATTCAGACAAAATTAATAGGGTTTATTTAGAGTCGAAAACGGTACAACGAATCGTGTTCTTTCTCTAATAATATGAGGAAACGTCAAAGCTTTCGCGCTTGGCGCGAGAGGGGGGAAACTGAATTAAGATGAATAGGGCTTATTAAGAGTCGAAAACGGTACGACGAACCGTCTTCTTTCTCTAATAATTAAATGAAACGTCAAAACTTCCGCGGTTCGCGCGGGAGGGGAAAACTGAATTCAGACAAAATGAATTGGGCTTATTTAGAGTCGAAAACGGTACAACGAATCGTGTTCTTTCTCTATTAATATGAGGAAACGTCAAAGCTTTCGCGCTTCGCGCGAGAGGGGGAAACTGAATTCATATGAATAGGGCTTATTAAGAGTCGTAAACGGTACGACGAATCGTTTGCTTTTTCTCATAATTTAATGAATCATCAAAGCTTCCGCGCTTTGCGCGGGAGGGGGGGGGACTGAATTCAGACAAGGATAAACAGTCGAGAACGGTACAGCAAATCGTCTTCTTTTTTATAACAATTTAATGAAACGTCATAGCTTTCGCGCTTCGCGCGGGAGGGGGGAACTTCATTCAGCCAAGGATTAACAGTCTTCTGTTCCTAATAATTTAAGGAAACGTCTATAAGCTTCCGCGCTTCGCGCGGGAGGCCCAACACCCACACCCCCTAATGAGCGCTCTTAAGTGATTCTCTTGCTCTCTACCGCCCCTAAAATAAGGTCCTAGCTCCGCGCCTGCATTAAAATATATAGCTATGATGCTGACTAAATTGAAGAAATAATTGGTATATTTATGTCGACGAGGAAAATGACCATATTGCTCATATGCAAGTACTACAGTATAGATAGTCCATAGGAAAAACAATTTAGCCTTCGGCCCCAGGTTTCTAGGGTTGAATTTGTAGATATTGGACATTTAATTTTGTCGGTAATTGGTGGCTAGTTTTGTCGGTAATCGTTGGCCTCTACACCCCCCCCCCCCCCCCCACTGAAAAAGGTCTAGCGACGCCCCTGCCTGTTACTTGTGCTGCTTGTACTAGTACTACTAGTAGTAGAGGTGGCCAGGTGGGGACGTTGATCTACTTGAACTAGATGACAATATTCAAATTTCCTCCGCCGGATCCGAAAGCCAAGTCGAAAGGATACTGCACCAAATGTCTTCAACTATAAATGCCCAACCATCATCAACTTCAACTCCAATTCCCAGCAGTTTGCATCTAGGCCTACCGAGTTCTCCTACACAAAATGTCAATATCAACCGAAACTTCAGCAGCCAAGCATCCTTCCAATTCCATGGATGTATTGTTAACATTTATAATTCAAATTAGCTCGTCATTCATCCATAGTGTACATAGATATGTTGTTATGTGTTGACAATTCAGTTCATCGTTCTCAGTTTCGGATTTTTACCAGTTTACTTTAGTTTTATTTCAGACCAGACAGTGTACAGACTAGGTTTTGACAAGTTCTACGTTCTCATCTCAGTTTCGGATATTTACCAGTTTTGTTGGCCCATAGATGTAGACATTGGAACGATAACAAGTGAGGTAAGTTCATCTATAATATTAATTTCAATCAATTAATTGTTATACTATGCTGCTAAAGAGTCTAGACCTCTAGACCTATTTATGCATAGGGTCTAGATTTAGTCTAGACTACGACGACTACTAGTAGAAATGCGAATAAATACTAGGGGCGTAGACTAAGCACTACGATGATACGAAAGCAATCGATAGAAACACTACCGATATCTGCTGAAGCTAAACTGTCTGCAGAATCAGTACACCGCGAACGAAAACCTAGTTGAATCTTTTAATAATGTAAAATTCACTTTAAATAGACATTGCCGATGTGAGATATGAAACAAATATTAACCTCCTTTACTCGGGCAATGGATACAAACTATCATCGCCTCGGTGATGATAGTTGTACCATCACCTTCGTAGTCTGTTAATATTTGCTTAATAGCACGAACTTCCTATCTGTGAATACCAGTGGCGGATCCAGGAGGGGGGGGGGGGGGGGGGACATGTAAAAACACGTTCATTTTACCTTTTTGGAGATGGGCCCCCACCCCTAGCTCAAGGGGGGGGGGGGGAGGGGGGAGTTGCGATCTTTCGAATTTTCGAGGGCCAAAAAAAAAAAGTACCCCCCCCCCCCCTCCCTCGATGAAGATTCTGTAAGGGGTTAGGAAATTACCCTGTCTTTAACCTGTAGAGGGCGGAGTGCGGAGACAAGCGCAGCCGGCACGCACTCTTTGCTTGTACCTCTCACAGGTGAGTTGACTAAACTTGAAGTTTGTACCACTTTATGTTTATTAAATATTAATATAATGTTATGCTAAATGTTTGTTATGTAAATTGAGTGTTTTGTCAGAACGATTTCAGTGATTATTTTGCTGTATCATGCGGCTTGATATGATTGTAGTGGAAGCGGGGATTTAATGTTAAAATGTGCGATGCTTAACATTATGATTTGTTATAGGGCCTACATTCATTTATATTGTAGTACATGGTCATGTACACTAATCAATTGAACGCGGTACCAAAATTGGGTGTAGTGCGTGCGCGCTAATGTTGTACATGGCCCCAGGGCCAGGGCCAGGGCCAGAGTTACGCTCTAATTTATGTGATGAGTTAGTTCTTGGTTCAGGAACAAGGTCAGTGAGAAATATAGGGAACATAGAAAGAAACGCATGTTGTTTGCATTTTGGTTGCTAAGGGGATATTAATTATGGCTCATCAAACAGTGACGATTGAACTTTGTTTGACTATTTAGCCATTAATGGGTTTCTAGCGCCCTCTATCATTGTAAACCTTATTTCTCATTTTGCAGATCGCTTTAAAAGAATATTGTTACATGTAAAATTAATATGGAATAATAGGAGTAAGAGCAGTGCTGAAGGTAGGCCAGGAGATTGTCAGACTTTGTTTGGAAGTAAGAAAAATTTAGATTGGAGTGGTTGATGAAAGTTGTATTTGATGCAGATATAAAGAGATTTATAGTTTCCAGGATTTATCAATATTTCTAGAGAAAAAGAGGGCGCACGAGAACAGTTGCACGCGACTATTTTCGAGCTCCCAAATTTTGACTAACTTTTCAAATTTTCAACCCTACAAAGATCTGATATTTGAATTTGAGCTATACTGGATTTTGCAACACAAACCCGACTGTACTTGTTCCAAAGATTTGTTAATATTCTTGTGCACAAAGAGAAGATTCTATCATTTTGGATTCATACAGCAATTACAACTGAACATCATGCACGCATCTAGCTATGCCACCGTGTCGGCGCCACCCGAGGCGCCGCAAGGCCAAGGTCACGGTAAGCCAGTCTTTGTGATGCATAATAACATTCCCGGCGATAACCGAGTTGAATTAGAAGAAATGTACAAGTCCGTGAACAAGTCAGTAAATACTAAAGACATACATGGAATACAGAAAATAGGTGGGCTTTGGCGACTATACATAGAGGAACGCCAAAACAGAATAAAACTGATCAAAGATGGGATACAAATAAGAAATACAACAGTGAGAGTGTATGACAAAAACCCCTACCTCCCGCACGAAAGTGAGAACGCTTTACGTGTCTTGATAAAAGACATTCCCCTTTCAGTGCACGAAAGTATCATCTTAGACGAATTGGAGGCCAAAAATTGCAAAACAAATGGCCATGTCATATACCCTAAACTACGCGTTGATAGCAAATTAACCCAATGCCTAACCGGAGACGGTGTACTGTATATAGACCCACCTACCCAACCCCTCCCGAGATTTATGCGTTTCCATAGTTTCAGAGCCCGAGTTTTCCATCACGGCCAGCCCACCACCGAGCCTAATGTAACTTGTTCACACTGTCTCCAAGCCAGGCACCATCGCTCTAAATGTAACAACGAGATGGTATGTCGGCTCTGCAAAAATGTCGGCCATATGCAGAATGTATGCCCTACTGTCAGTGTCACCGATAAACAACAACGTTCTTCGAAGCCGAAAACACCGGCTTATGAAAACATGCAACCAGCTGATGCAACCGATGACAAAGCCGTAACCCAGACAACGAACGCTGCGGATGAAAGCCGAGCACATCCAACAACTACGAATGAACGAGCAAGCAACATGACGTCATCTGCCCGACAGACCCGATCCAAGACTGCGAACAAAGGAGAGACCCGCGAAAAGAAATCAGGAGGTACCAAGCAGCAAGCAAAAGAAAGTACCGAGCTAAGCCAGATTCTGTCTGAGTTTCGATCGCGGAGTAGCAGCGAACCAAACCTTCGTGATGCACAAACACGAATCACACGTTTCCTGAGAAAGTCTGCCACCTCTGAATCCGATGAAAACAAAGAATATGATGAAACTGAAGATCCGGCTGAAGATGAACTTTCTGAAGCAACACCCGAATTCTCGGAACTCTCATTTAACCATGACAAACAAACAAGTAAGAAACGGAGAAGGAAAAACACGAAAAGCCCGAGCAAATGATGATTTGGTAAAACAATCAGAATTATGTTCACCGAAAGCAGATAGTGATGAAGAAAATGAAATTAATAAAATAGTAAATGTATATGTGCATGAATGGTACGAATACGAGATAAATGTGTATAGTGTTATTAAGAAGATAAACTTAAATTTAAAATGTCGTCAGTATTAGTAATTACCCAAAATTGCAATGAGTTACGTAACAAACTGAAAAGACAAATGTGTTTTAGATGGTTTGAAAATCAAAATGCTGAGATTGTCCTCATACAAGAAACACATTGGTCTAAAGACATAGAGCACATAATACGAAATGAATGGAAAGGTACAGCCATTTTTAATCATGGCACAAACAACGCACGAGGTGTAGCAATCTTAATAAAAAGACAAAGTGAAATTAAATACTTTTCTGAATAATTTTATAACGACCAAAACGGGAGATTCCTCATCTTAGAATGTCTAATACATTCAATTAAACATATAATTGTTAATATATATGCTCCTAATGTCCATAAGAAAAGAGAGATTTTCTTTAAAAGTGTTTATAATGAATTGAATAAAAAGTTCGATTTACAAGACCTACAAACAGATTTGAATATAGGCGGAGATTTCAACTGTGTGCTGAATCCGAAAATAGATACCTTTAACGTTAAAAGCAAATACAAAACTCCAAGTTTTTTAAAACTAATATTAAAGAGGTTTTTGTTAATTGATATCTGGAGAAAAGTGCATTTTGATAAAAAAAAACAATATACATGGCGCAACAAGGGTCTACAGGTTGCATCAAGAATTGATTTTGTTTTGATTAGTAAACCTTTGAAAAATTATATTATCAAAACTGATATTAGGCCAGTTGTTAATGGTGATCATAATGCAGTTACCATAACAATCAGATTTAACGACACCAAACATGGACCCGGATTTTGGAAATTTAATACTAGTTTGTTAACAAAAAGTGATTATTGTGAAGAAGTTAAAACAATTATAGAGGAGGCAGTAAAAGAAAAGAATAATTCTTGCATGTCTTGGCAGTACGCATGGGAACTATGTAAAATTAGAGTCAGAGAATACTCTATCAAAAATACCAAAAGTAAGAAAACAAAAGAAAGCGATTCTACGTTTTTAGAAGAGAAATTACAAAAGATCAATGAAAAAATGTGGACACTTAACGGTGAAAAAATGCAGGAAACGATAAACGAATATGAAAAGACTTCCGAAGAACTAGAACAAATATACAAACAGAAATGTAAAGGCTCAATAATCAGGTCGAGAGTCAAATGGTTTGAAGAAGGAGAGAAAAACTCTAAATATGTTATGTCATTGGAAAAAAGAAATTTTGATAAAAGTACAATTTTGCAACTACGCAACGACAAAGGCAATTTTTTTAGTGAGCAACAAAATATAAGAAAATGTGTTTATCAATTTTATTCAAACTTATATCGTCAAAAAGAAAGACAACATGATTTAGAAGTATATTTATTTGATTTACACAATCCTGAATTGACCGATGAATTGGCTGAATTATGCGAAGGCCAATTAACAGAAAAAGAATGCCAGCAAGTTATTTCTGAGTTTGCCAAAAACAAAGCGCCTGGAAGTGATGGCCTGAATATTGAGTTTTATCAATTTTTTTGGACAGAAATTAAATATTTGCTTGTAAACTCACTGAACGAAGGATTTGAAAATAATGAACTTTCTAACACGCAAAGACAAGCCATAATTAAGCTATTACACAAAAAAGGTGATCAAACTAATTTAGAAAATTTTAGACCAATCTCACTTCTTAATTATGATTACAAGATTGCGGCATCAGTCCTAACTAAAAGACTCCAGAAGGTAATTCCCACATTAATTTCCAATGATCAAGTAGGGTACATCAAGGGTAGAAGTTTAGCTGAAAATATCAGATTAATTGAAGATATATTTTATTATGTCCAAAACCACTCAGGCAAAGGACTTGCATTTTTAACAGATTTTAGAAAAGCATTTGATTGTCTAAGTTGGGATTTTCTCTTTGAATGTTTACGGAAATTTGGATTTAAAAATGATTTTTGCAGATGGGTCAATACCCTGTACACAAATGTTAAAAGCAGTGTCAATGTAAACGGTTGGTTAACATAGCAAATTAACATAGCAAATTAACATAACAAGAGGCGTACGCCAAGGGTGCCCTCTCTCGGCCCTGCTTTTCATACTCGCTGTCGAGGTACTAGCTATTAAAATAAGAAACGATCTAGACATCAGAGGAATTACCCTTTTTGATTCAGTCGAAATAAAGATACTGCAATTTGCAGATGACGCAACAATTTTTGTTAAAGATACAAAATCTTTAAAGAAAGCTATAAAACAGATAGAACATTTCGGATTATTTTCTGGTTTAGAGCTGAATAAATCAAAAAGTTCCATAGTTAACATTAATGGAGACACCATTGGTGAAAACATTTATGGCATTCCATGGACCTATTCTGATGTTAAAATATTAGGGGTTCATTTTGGGAAAAATGAACAAAACCTAATAAATCTTAATTGGAAACCCAAAATATCAAAGGTTGAAAATATAGTACGTCTATGGAAAGCGAGGCGCTTAACTTTTTCTGGTAAAATAACTATAATCAAATCATTTCTTGTTTCTCAAATTATATACAATGCTCAAATGATTTCCATGCCGGAAAATGTAATGAAACTCATTGATTCTTTACTGTATACATTTTTGTGGAATGGAAAAAAAAAAGAAAAAAAAAGAAAAGTGGTTTGTATGAGTTATGAGTATGGAGGATTAAAAATGGTTGATTTGAATGCTCTGTTACAAAGTTTTATTCTAAAGTGGATATTGCACTACTTCTCCCACGAAAACTCAAAGTGGAAAAAGATAATTGATGGTTTCTTTAAAAAAGTGGGCAATTTACAATATGTGTTAAATAGTAAATGTACAAAAGATGATATGAAGTTTTGTTTAAAGAATATAAAAATGCCCCAATATTACAAGAATATGGTATATACTTGGTTCGACTTTAAAGAGATAGTAGAATGTAAGACGCCAATTGATTTACAATGTAAAAATGTTAGAAGTGAAAACATATGGTTTTGTTTGTTTTGTTTGTTTGATTGATTTTATTTCTGCGTTCAAAAGTATACAAATTCAAAGTCAAAGTACAACATTTCGAACAATAACAAATACAATGAATACAATGTTTACAAAAGTAATTAAATAAAAAATCATGTACAATTATATCATTCGATAAACATGTACGAAGCATACAATAACATAAGAAATATGAAATATTTTCAATAAATTAGAGAGGTAATTTGGAACGCAGGAGACCACCATCGTGAGCGGTTAGGCTGGAGATGGATGGCGGCCTCGTAAACATATGGTTAAACTCAAATATAAGAGATCATAACAAAAATGTATTATTTATTAAAAAATGGTTCGATGTAGGCCTTTTGAAAATTAATGATGTCGTAAAAAACCCTAGATTTATGTCATTGGGAGAAATTGAAGAAAGATTTGAGAAAAAACATGCTTCTTTGTTTCAAAGTTTGGAAACAGAATATGTTAAGACAGGTACATGTATATGATGCGACACGAGAAGAAAATGAAGGTGTCATGAAAAATGTTTTAATGAATGTTAACACTAAACGAAAATCGAAGTTTTTTTACTCTACGTTGTCCATTCATTCAATTGTTAGACCTCCAATCGAAGAGAAATGGGAAAAAATGTTAAATAGTACAGAACAAATCGACTGGAAAGTCATATGGTCATTTAATTTACAAGCTATGAAAGAAAACAAAATATCAGAATTCAATTTTAAGTTATTACACAACTTATTACCAAATAGGTATAATTTATTCAAATGGAAATTGTGTAACAATCCCTTATGTTTATATGATGATCAGATACACGACAATCTCCATTTATTTGTAAAATGCAAGCACACAAGATTTTTTTGGTTAAAATTTGGAGACATAATTCGAAAACTTTACAATGTAAATTTTTCTTTTGACAAGTTCGTTTTAATTGAAGGTTATAACTTGAAAAACAAAATATTTAAAAGTTTAAATTTTCTTATCATATATGCAAAATACGCAGTTTATTTAACATTTATGCAAGCAGAAAATCGCAAACTCATGTTTCATGAAGTCTCTATTCTTTGTATCTTCAAAAGACTAATCCACAACCGATTAAAGATTGAAAGGAACTGTAAAACAAAAAAGCTATGCATTTTTGAAAACACTGTTATTGAAGAAAACGAAACATGTTTTATTTGAACTATGTTAAGAAGCCACGATGTTATTTCAATTGATTGTGTATGATTGTTTGATTTGCTCAAAAGCATATATTTATCAATAAATTCATTTTACAAAAAAAAAAAAAAAAAAAAAAAAATTCTAGTCTTGGGATATTTTGGGTTCTAGGACAATTACCCCCTGGGCAATCACCCCCGGAAAACTACCCCCAAAGGAAAATTACCCCCTGGAATATTACCCCCCGGAGAATCAACCCCCGAGGACAACTACCCCCTAAGGACAATAACCCCCCCGGAAAATTACCCCCAGAGAATTACCCCCCGAGGACAATTACCCCCCAGGACAACTACCCCCCGAGGACAATTACCCCCGAGGACAATTACCCCCCGAGGACAATTACCCCCGAGGACAATTACCCACGAGGACAATTACCCCCTAGGACAATAACCCCCCGAGGACAATTACCTCCCGAGGACAATTACCCCCCGATGACAACTACCCCCCGATGACAATTACCTCAGGGGACAATTCCCCCCCGAGGACAACAACCCCCCGATGACAATTACCTCCGAGGACAATTACCCCCCGAGGACAACTACCCCCCCATGATAATTACATCCCGTGGACGATTCCCCCGATGACAATTCCCCCCGAGGACAATTCCCCCCCCCCCGTGGACAATCAGGATTCAATAGGAAAAGACGATCCGACACATTGAGAGATGGCTACGATCTCCTGCATGAACCCATATTCTTTCAAATACTATAGCGCGTTGTCTTCCTCATTACTACACATTTCCCTTTTATTATAATTTATGCAACGCCAGTGCGGTTGCTAATTTCCACGAAGGATGTAAGTTTTACGTATTTGTCCAGCGTTTTTCAAAATGCAAAGAAATACATTTCTTTGGAGCAGCGCTATTTTAACTTTTTGTTAGTCACGATACCCTCTTAAAAAATGAAAAGTTTCTCCCAAATCCCAAAGTCTTTGCAGACTATTAATTTTGCATGGCTCTGGCTCTCGTCAAGTGCTATGCACACACGTATGGGCACATTTAAGAATAAAAAGGAGAAGACATTTTCAAACTGGTAACAAATTAGTATATAATCCACACACTAGAAACTATTTAAAGTACTGTATGCGGGCACCTTGCCGCCGAATGTACATAAATAAAAAGTGATATATTCGGTCATGACCTTGATACACGAATATGAGGATATTCGGGCCTCTCGTTGCCCTTATTTGCCTTGCTGTCAAAATATTGTCAGCGAGCGAGAAAGGAAGACGCTTAAGTATCTTCAATTTTTCTCATGTAATTACATATTTTAACCGTTTCTGGTATTCGTTTTTTTTACAAAATCAACGTTTTCCAAATCATTCTCTTGCGTGCGACACCCCGGTTGAAAAACGCTGTGCTGGAGTTCAAATGAGATGAATTACCAGAGAGCGGATATTTATTTTCTTTTGACATGGCACCTTACATATAACTTGAAGGCAATTTCTATTTCAAAATAATTTAACGTACACGAAAACATATTATACTTCAGCATGACAACAGAAATAAATAGATAACGTGAAGAAAACCTTAATTATGGATCATGACATGGATGAGGGCCCATTATACATACAAAGACAAAAACACGGTCAGCTGATTAAAAAAGTTACAGAGGATGCATAAATGAAATCTTACATCCTAATTTCTTTGTTGTGCCATTGATGGTGAGAGAGACTGTAACGCGTACTCATCTGCGCGCAATGTATTGTTCAATTTCTAAGAAATGTAATTTCTGTTTTTTACTCGGTAGCACAACTACAGGGGAATTGGGCAACATCTCCCCCCCCCCCCATATCGAATTAAATAATATGAAAAGACTGAAACGAACAATTTGGAGAGAAGCTTGCGTTATTATGTCACAGTGTTATAAATTCCTCGGGGGTAGTTGTCCTCCGGGGGTTATTCTCCTCGGGGGGGGGGGGGGGTAATTGTCCTCGGGGGTAGTTTTCCTGGGGGATAGTTGTCCTCGAGGGTAATAATATTAATAATAATAAAAACGTTTTATATACCTAGGGGTAGCCACTTCAGTTATGAAACTGCTCTTCCAGCGGGCCCTGCAAAACATAATATGTTATTACTACCTTTCTCCAATCTAATATGCTAAGCGCCTAGCTAGAAGGCAGAAGGTCCCATTGTTATAAGTCTTTGGTATGAATCGGCCGGGGTTCGAACCCACGACCTCCCGTTCATAAGGCGGGCGCTCTAATCACTGAGCCACCATGCCCAGTAGTTTCCATGGGGGAAATTGTCCTCGGGGGTAGTTGTCCTGGGGGGTAATTGTCCTCGGGGGTAGTTGTCCTCGGGGGGTAATTGTCCCCGGGGGGTAGTTGTCCTCGGGGGTTAATTCTCCGGGGGTTAATTTTCCGGGGGGGTAATTGTCCTTGGGGGGGGGGGGGGGGTAATTGTCCTCGGGGGGTAATTCTCCGGGTGGTAATTTTCCGGGGGGTAATCGTCCTACGGGGGTAGTTTTCCGGGGGGTAATTTTCCGGGGGGTGATTGCCCTGGGGGTAATTGTCCTGATACGCGGATATTTTGATATTTAAAGCAGAGACATTTTGTCTTTGTTCCATTGTTTATATGATATTGTCAGTTTCATTATTCATTCTATAATATGTGCTTACTTGTGTGTTGGTTTATCTAAATTTGTTAATGTGTTGCTTTAATATGAGTTTTATATTGACTTATTTGTTTACTATTTTGGTCTGGTATTTACCTGTGTTAATGTTGAGAGTTTCAGCTACATTGTACTGTACAGTTGCAATTGGTTTTTAAAGGGCAAATTTACTCGTTTTATATTTTGATAAAATGACGTTTTGGGGAATGCATGATCTCCATGATAATGTGATATGTAATGTGTCAGTTACTACTAATAAAGTGACTCTTTGCTTGTTCCTCTCACAGGATCTGTATGTCTGTCATTGATCTCGAGATCTCGACCACCTCACAATACCGAAAGTTACTTTCCCCTGATCTATGTATTTCAATGTTGAATTCATCAAGTTAATAAATGAAAATGTAGTACCATGTTTCTTCTGAAATCCATATTGATTGTAATATAATGTATCATTTGTTTCTAAAAATGAACTAATCCGATATCTATCAATTTTTCTAAAACTTTTCCTATAACATGTTTAACGTATGAAATTGGTCTATAGTTACCTGGATGTACTTTTGGCCCTTTTTTTATGTAGGAAAGTAACGTTTGCAATTTTTATTTCATTTGGAACCTTGCCAGTTTCTTATGACGATTAATTTAAATATATATGCCAGTGGATGTGAAACTTAGGGAGCACTATCTTTCATCAATTGCTCTGGACTGTTATCGCGACCAGGGGCGTAGACAACGGGGGGGGGGGGGGGGATGAGGGGGATGGCATGTACAATCATCCCCCCAGGTTTTGGGGAATGATATTTGCTTACTTAATAAGTCATAATGATGATAATAATAGTAATAATAATAATGATAACAATTATAATATTAATAATAATAATAATTATGATGATGATAATAATAATCCTCATCATTATTGTAATTGTGTTTATTGTTATTAGCCGCATTCACACGGTGAAAGCCAATTCAGACGGTAAAAAAAAGAAAATCTTAGAAGTATTTTGTGGTTATCTCGTGGTTTAGAAACCACAAGATAACCACAAGATTAATCGGGGGGCAATCCAGGGGGGGGGGTTTAGGGGGTTTAAACCCCCCTTGGGCGGCCCAAAAAAGAAAAAAGAAATGAAAAAAGAAGAAAAAAAAAGAAAAAAAAAGAAAAAAGAACGCACGCTGGAGAGAAACCCTTTCAAGTGCAAATATTGTGAGAAGATATTCAACTCATCTGGTAACTTAACCAAACACATGATAACTCTGGATATAACTGTGTATTTAACTGTTACTTGATTTAAAAAGACGTTATCATGCACTGCTTTTTATGGTCTCCATTGTGTTAATAGATGCCAGGAAAACATCACTTACGGGGTTCAAATAAACACCCCAAAAAAAATCGGATCGCCGCTTTGCGGCTCGTGGACGATGCTCCGCATCGTCATTATTTTGGTCAACCCCCCCCCCCCTCAGCAAAAAGCTAGATCCGCCCCTGAGTCATCCCCCCAGGTGTACGAACCTGTCTACGCCACTGATCGCGACGACATGTCTTTTTTGTATGAAGTAGCAAAACTTGATTTCTAACTTCAACTGCAGTTATTGGTTTCGAATTCCAAAAATAAAGAAATTGCTCTATATATAGTCTGCCCCAAATAACCACCATATGCCATATTTTCATTCGGCAATTCATTTGCTAAATTCGGTCCAATATTTACCCCGAAAAAGTCATTAAATACATTATTAATATTAGATGCAGATATAATTTGCATATTTTTTCCATGAACCTACTTACTAAGTCTATCCACCTCATCACTTCTCGGTGATATTTATTTTCCAACTTACGATTCATTGATAATAGCCCATGTTTTATTTGTGTCGTGCATATTATTATGTAGCAAATTGCAATAGTAATTCAATTTTCCCTTTTGGGGGGATATTTGTCAGTACATTTCCGTACTCTTTGTATTTATCAACAAGACCCTGACGATGATTTGAAATAATAACTTTTGAATACATCGTAGTTTTACATGAAAAGATGTTATGATCCCTCGAGAAATATCCATGTCATAAAAAATTGGTCTGTGCAAGTGGGCAAACAAAAAGAAAAGAAGGTCTACTCTTAAATATCAATTTTCACAGGCGCAATTGATTCTACGTCCATGTGCGCACGTGCGGGAGATCTGGGTATACCCACTTTTAAAGATGTAGACCAGCCTAACATCGAATTTATTTGAGCACATGCAGAAAAACACGGATTAATAACTGAAATTAGAGAATATATTCATGAAAAGTGAAGTATACTAGCTCATTTATTTTTTAGAGATCCCTGCAAAAAAATTCTTGGCCAACGGTTCTCAGTATTTTGTATGGATTTGTTTGTTATTTTTTTCTTCTTCAAATTACTTAATCGAATTTTGATGAAGGTGTATAAATCCAAATTAAAATAATATATTTTAAAAAGTCCTGAAATAAATGAATTATCATTGAAACATATGAAAACAAAAATAAACAAAACAAAAATTGTTTAGCTTTATAAAAATACTGTACATAAAATATGATTCAACGAAAAGCAGTAACAAAAGTATGAATATCCATTTGGGTGATGATCGATGTAGCTATGTACTGCAGACTATGTATGTGAGCATAGCGAGAACAGATGGGGCCTCATCATCAACAATGATATCAGCGAGCAGCATCTCGGGCGTGATGGCGTTCACCTCAACAGAGCCGGTCAACGAATTTTGGCAGGCAACCTGAAACGCCTCATCAACAGTGCTGTCCAACCGACAACACGAGGCCATGGCTGGACTCAACGGTCGTCCGATCAAGTTACAGGCAGTCAACCTGGATCAAGGCGGCATCAAGCCATCTACCGAGAAAACCAGAGTCTTCATTCTGATGAGGAAAAAAGCAGCCCCGTAAAGTCCTACGCCGAATCTGTTTCTGGGACATCTTTGGATTTCAGTGCAGTCAATCAGAGGTCACGACTGAAACCAGCCTTCAGACCATCCAAGGTGGACATGAAAGACTGGGCGAAATATCTTCAGTTTGTAAGAAGGGTATTGAATTAAGTGAAAGTTTGACAAAATCTAGTGATGATCCGAAAATTATAGTTGACGGTCGAAAATATAAGTTCCCTTGTGGTAACTGTGATAAGCCAGTCAAATGTAATCAACACGGCCTTCTGTGTTCTTATTGTAAAAAATGGTTTCACACTAATTGTCAAGCTATCAGTTTTTTAGAGTACCGCAGGTTATATTATGAATGCCCTGATGAGAAATGGAATTGTTTAACATGTTGTCTGCCATTTTTTTGTGACTCATTATTTACTGACGATTGTTTAGAGAAAGAAAGCCAAAACGAGGATAGACTAAAAGAAAACTATTTTAAGGTAACGCGCGTTACACCTGAAAAGCAAGCGATAGCAAGAGTAATTCAGCCAAACCTCAGAGATGAAAACACTTCTCTTTATCAAGAATTTGAAGAAAAGTTTAAAGTTAAAGGTCTTCATTTTTTACACCTTAATGTGAGGTCTATTCTAAACAAGATATCGGAACTTAGAATTCTTTTTAAAAGAAAAAGGCTGTCTATTATTGCTTTCACTGAAACATGGTTAAACAATTCCATAAATGATGAAGAAATTGAAATAGACGGATATAAAATCATACGTCATGATCGATCCTCTGGCTCTGGAGGTGGTGTATGTTTCTATATCAGAAATGATATTGCATTTAATATTATGGATGTTATAAGTACTGGAGATACGGAATCCCTGTGGATAAATTTGCTTATACCAAGATCAAAACCAATTGTTGTTGGCGTTCTGTATCGACCTCCGAAAAACAATTTGTTTATCGAGAAATTGTCCAATATTCTTGATACATTAAAGAAGGATGACGAAATAATTCTTTTAGGAGACATGAATATTTGTCTTCTTCGCAAATCGCCACTGGCTAACAAATATATTGACTTGTTGAGTCTTCATGGGTTTAGTCAACTCATTAAGGAGGCAACACGCGTTACACCTACATGTTCTTCTCTATTGGATCATGTTGGTTGTACCAAAGAAAATAAAATAAGTCAAAGTGGTGTCATTGATCTAGGTATTAGCGACCATTATTTTACTTTCTGTACACGGAAAAATGTTAGACTGGCTATAGGTCATCACAGGACTAATGATATCAGATCCATGAAAAAATATACGGAAGAGTCTTTCAATCTTCAACTATCTGTTGTTGATTGGTCACGAATAACTGACTGTACAGATGTAAATGAGGCATGGTCAATATTTCAACATGTTTTTATCTCAAATTTGAATATGATAGCGCCACTGAAACGGATAAGAATAAAACAAAGATCAGAAACTTGGGTGACTAAAGATATTCTTTCCCTAATTCAAGAGAGAAATATAGTATACAAAAAATGGAGGAAAAGAGCAAAAGATGAGAAGCTCTATAAAAGATACAGAGTATTAAGAAATATGGTCCAAAGAGAGGTGAAAAAGGCTAAACTCGATTACTTACAAAACAAGATAGAAGAAAATAAACAAGATTCGAAAAAACTTTGGCAGAATCTAAAAAACTTAGGATTGAAAAATAAGAAGCGAAAAGAACAAGAATCTGTCATTAAAATTGATGGGGAATTATGTCATGATAAGATGGCCATCGCTGATGAATTCAATTCTCATTTCACAAATGTGGCTGCCAAATTAGTAGACAAACTTCCCCCTTCCAAAGACTTTTTCAGCGCAGACAATGATTGTATTCGTGACTTTTACGAAAGAAAAGGTGTACGTGAAAACAGCTTCGAGTTATTACCAATCAGTGAACAATTTGTTTTCAAAGAGTTACGTAAGTTGAATGTATCAAAAAGTACTGGGTTAGACTTGATTCCAGCTAAATTTCTAAAAGATGGTGCGAAGGTTTTATTTAAGCCTCTAAGTTACTTAATGAACCTATCTATCTTGACGAGTACTCTTCCAGAGGATATGAAAATAGCAAAAGTGACTCCACTTTATAAAAAGAAAGATAAAACTGATGTTAGCAACTATAGACCTATTAGTGTTTTAAGCGTAGCATCAAAGATTCTAGAAAAATCGGTCTGTGTTCAAATTGAAAGATACTTCAAAGAAAATGATATAATTTATGAATTTCAATCTGGTTTTCGACATGATTATTCGACTGAAACATCTCTAATTCATTTGACTGATTTTTTGAGGAGAGAAACTTCCCAGGGGCGCTTTGTTGCTATGGTGCTCCTTGATCTGCAAAACGCTTTTGATACAGTTAATCATTGCGTCTTATTGAAGAAGTTACAACTAATAGGTTTTGATAAGGCAAGTTTAGATTGGTTCAGATCCTACTTATCTAATCGGCACCAAGTAGTGGCCATTCATGATATTCGTTCCAAACTAATGCCTATAACATGCGGTGTTCCTCAGGGAAGCATTTTAGGCCCAATTCTATTTTCAAGTTATATAAATGATATGTGTATTTGTATAAAAGACTTCAAACTATTATTGTACGCAGATGACAGCGTACTACTCTATTCAAATCCTGATCCTAAATATATTGAGGAAAAGCTGAGTGAACAGTTGTCTACGTGTGTCGATTGGATGACTGATAATAAGCTTTCTTTACACTTGGGAAAAACAGAAAGCATTTTATTTTGTTCTAAAAGTAGTTCTAAAAAGTCATTTGAATTCAAAGTGACACACAATAATCAAGCAATCAAGAGAAAAGAGTCTGTGAAGTATTTAGGCATTGAGTTGGCTAGCGCAATTTCATTTTCATCTTTAGTAGAATCAGTTGTAAAAAAAGCAAATTCTCGTCTGAAATTTTTGTACAGATATCAAAGTTGTATGGATTTAAAAGCAAGACGTACACTCTGTTTTGCTCTTATTCAATGTTTATTTGACTATGCTAACCCTGCATGGTATAGTAACATAAACAAGTCAGATCAAAAGAAGTTGAAGATTATACAGAACAAAATGGTGAGATTTATCAACTGTTCTGGTCCAAGAACTCATGTTGGCTACAGCGAACTTTCTAAAGCTGGTTTTCTTGAAGTCGACCAAAGATCAAAACAACTCGTATTGCATCACGTGCATAAAATATATCATGCTAGGTCGAATCATTATATTCGATCCAACTTCGATCTTGTTACTGACGTACATGATCATAATACAAGAAATAGACGATTCAACTTTAACTTACCAGAAAGAGTAGGTAGTATTGAAAATTCGTTTTATTACAATGCCATAAAACATTGGAATTCCCTTCCCAATGGTGTAAAAGAAATAGGAAACTATGATCATTTTAAGAGGAAATTAAAGGATTACCTAATACTTGACAGTCAGAGAAGAGAAGTGAATGACATGTTATATGATTGAAATTTGTATTCTTCTGTCGGTTCATACTTTTTCATGTTGTATATACTTATGTTTTCGTACGTTATAGAAATTCTACAAATTCATCATTATTTTCCTCTTCTTCCTTCTCCTCTTTTTCTTCTTCTCCTTCTTCTTTTTCTTCTTGTACTTAATATCATTTCTATCATCAGTTTAATGTTGTTATTATTATTATTATCTTTAATAAGTAGTTCTTTTAATTTTCTTATCTTTCTGTAAATATTACTATTTTAACTTATTAATTTTATACATGTCTGTAAGGGACCCCACTGGAAATAAGCTCTCGAGCTTTCGTGGGTTATCCTGTTCAAGCTGACTTATTTTTTGATCTGTTATTATTGTATATTGTTGTATGTTCGAAGCTTGTCGAATAAAAATCAATCAATCAATCAGTTATTTGTTTTATACACCCCGGGCCAGGGGCGGCGCACAGTGGGCCAGGGAGGAACCAAAGTGCGCCAAAACTCATTTTTGGTGATTTATGTTTTTCAATTTATTTTTGCCCAGTTGATAGGGAATACATTTAGGAATACCTCAGAAAATATTTAATTCCGGTATGCACAATAAGGGTATAAATTTACTCCTTCAAACAGCAAAATCCTACATATTCACAGCTTTAGTGCAAAAGTGACTTATTTTATAAATGTTTCAATTTAACATGAAGTTTTTAAGTTATTGATATGAAATTGCTTTCACATATTCCTGAAAGTTCATTTTCTTGCATGAATAGGTTAAAATTAATAGAATCACAATCTTCAAGATGTATTATAGGGTAATTCACTGGAAAAAAATTTGACTAATTATCCATGTTTTTTTATAAATCCAGAGGAAATGTTTAGATTTCCGCAGAGTTCTGCTTAAAATTTAATACCACCATTTTCTCTGATGCCTAAGCTTTAGGTGATACCAAATTTGGCTGCCCGATCTTGCCTGTTGTTATGTTAGAGCCGCTTTCCCTTGCCACATTGCCCCGAAAAACGTGTTTTTTGGGGGGTCCGCGGCTGAATCATGAAGGATTTGCGGTCATAAATCACGGCACGTGGGGGCGCGTGACACTTGTTCTGACACCGCGGACCAAAATAAACACATTTTTGGGGGCAATGTTGCAAGGAAAACGGCTCTAACATTATAACGGGCCAAATCTGGTATCAACTTAAAGCTTATGCTAAGTTCACACCGACGCCGAACTGATGGCGCATTAAATCGGCGAGCAAAGCGGCGGCAAAGCGTAACAAAGCTTAATTGAAGCGTAAAGACCGTAATAGAGCGTGAGAAAGCTCTGAGCAATTCGGGACATTCGGCAAGAGCACCATTTTTTTTAAAACTGTTTAAAAATTTGAGGCGATCTGTCACGAATTGCGTAAAGCGGGGAGAGCGTATTAAAGCTTATCAAAGCGTCACAAAGCTTATCAAAGTTTTGCTCAAAGCGTAGGAAAGCTTAACAGAGTTTAAATTTTTTTCGCTCTTGCCGAATGTCCCGAATTGCTCAAAGCTTTCTCACGCTCTATTACGGTCTTTACGCTTTAATTAAGCTTTGTTACGCTTTGCCGCCGCTTTGCTCGCCGATTTAATGCGCCATCAGTTCGGCGTCGGTGTGAACTTAGCATAACATATCTCAGGAGATCATGAGATTTTTTGGAAAAATGACGCCGAATTGATCGCCGATTTAAAGCGCGACATTCGGCGTCGGTGTGAACTATGCATTAGACATCAGAAAAAATGTTAGTAATCAAATTTAAGCGGAAATCCCTGGAAATCCAAACATTTCCTCTGGGTTTATACAAAATAAATCCCCCAAAATGAGTTTTGGCGCACTTTGGTTCCTCCCTGACCCACTGTGCGGCGGAGCGTCATCCACACATTGGGAGGGGGGGGCACTAACAAAATAGGGCACTTTCTGGAAAAGGGGGCACCTGCAATGAGAAACCTATAAGCGGAAATATACAACTTTTAGACATTGGAATATATTCCTACGTTGTGATTATATTATGAGGGATTATTTCAACACTTTTTTCTCTCTTTACATAGTCCAAGATACTACTTCAGCATCATACTTTGCAGTAGGGTGTGATGGTCTGAATATTCATTTGCGAGAAAGAGGTCGCATTGTGAACAATTACATCTTATTAAGAGGAAAAACAATAGTGGTGGGGCTTTAAGCACACTCTAATCATCAACGACTAAAATGAACATTTGATAAGAAACTTAATTATATAAACTCTAAATGCGGGGAAATAAAGAAAAACTTGCTCTAATAGTCGCTTTATGGACGACAGCGTAGGCCTACTTCTTATAATCTCTCTCTCTCTCTCTCTCTCTTCCCTTCGATATCCCCATCCCATCTCTGTCGCTCTCATTCTCTCTTTTTCTTTTCTCTCCTCCCCTTGCCCCTCTCTCTATTCATCCCTCTCTCTCTCTCTCTCTCAGCATAACTATATGTCCCTCATCGTTTCGCAAATACAGAAGACCGACCATAAGTGTACAATGTCACCAGCAGCACTTTATCATTTAGCAAACTTTTATTCATCAAAATTGGTTTCAAAACGACACTCAACGTTGACTTATGACTGCAGGTTTGAAAGCAGTGAATTTCTACTTTGACATTATGTATGACACTTTTAGTTCAATATGAAGGAAATATGTAAAACGACTGATATAATTTATAAAGAGGACAACATAATTGCTTTAAAAAAAAAAAACACAGTTTCTTTTTTAAAGAAAAAGAAAGACAATTACCGTATGGTAGGCAATTAACATTTTTAAAGTCACTAAAGTTTTCTTTGATTTAAATTTGTAACATAACACTATATTGTTTTCATTATCAGAGTATCACTTATGAACTAAGAAAAATAGTACAAAAATGACAGATCCTTGACGTCATAAAATGTAGAATGTACACTGCCCTCATAATCAATTCATACATAATCATGTTATCATCACGAGAATGATCGTTCGTAATAATTTCTCTCTCACGTGCTTGAAAGAGTATCACCAGGATTACCAATCATATTTAATTGCAAGAAACTCTACAAAACCACGTAGCAGATAGTATCTCCGAAGTCGCTTACTAGCTGTAATACATAAACATGATACTCAAGAAAACGTATGTGTGAAAAAATTCCAGACTGGATAGCATTGTACGGAAGCCTCAAGGAACGTCATACATACTTGAGGCGAAGAACAAACTCTATAGAAAACTATATACAAAACTATATATAACACAATATACAAAATCACTCTCAAAACTATGAGTTTGCACAATTCTTGGATACAAACATCGAAATATTACTATTACATGTATATATACATAACATTTTCTTTCCATTTTAATTTTTAACTCGAAAATAAACAAAAAAAACTCGTAAAAAATTCGTCTTTTACATCACAAATTTCGACTAAGCTTATAAGTCTCAATATTTCCATACTCGTACAAAATATACATGAAAAATATCTGAATTCCAGAATAAGATGACAGTTATTTCACAATCTTTTTGTTGCTCAGTATGGCGATATTTGACACATATTTTACGTGAAGCATTGGTGTCAGATAAATGAAAGGAATATCATGTGAAACTCCCATTATTTACAAGTCTTATAACATAATTATTACAACAAACTGCAACGTAACCTTGTTACAAACTGTCACTCATAGATTTGTTTTAAAACAACTACAACAGTTTCTGTTGGAATGATATTGTTTTCATCATTGACATACTATATTTAATAAACATTTCTACAATTAAAAAGCAATCTCCGTGGTCGTTTCAAATATGAAACTTTGTTTTGACTTTTGTATGAAAATCTGGAAACATGTTTGCAAGGGTAACAACTAGTGTATAAATGGGAGATTGATCAGTGTAGTGACAGTCAAGAAAACAGGAATCTTCAAAATATCACAAAGAATTCTGCATCATAATATATACATACTCATTAGTAGACGATACAGGTAAACATGTCAGTGTGACAACAACAACCACAATTTAAAAATCCATACATAAAGACATACAAAACCATAACATAAGGGGTTCTTCTTCGGAGAGGTTTAGCATAAATATTCTCTAAAGTCTGTAAAAGCATTTTCAGTAGGCTATGTACAAAATAATTATTGTGATTTCTTAAAAGATAGCACTCATCTTCTGTACTAACTCAAACTAGACCTTGAACTTTTAACTCTAAGATTTGATCCAACTCAACACGTTAAGCGATTTTCTTGACGTGGTAAATAACGTTAAAAACAAAAGCAAAAAGAAATTCTAAAAATAACTGTACAATATTTTACACACAATCGTGCAAGTATCAACCCAATATAAATTTAAATATATACACAAATACAAACAATAAATAACGATCTTCTTAACAGTTACATCATGTTTGTAACATAATTCAATACACTTTCTTGAAAATCGTAAGCGTCCTATACATTAGTGTACGTGAAAAACAAAGGAGTCTTTGGAATGTCTTGAAGATCACAAGCTATTCTGTTCGAAACGGAACCAAATTGCAATTTTCTTTTAGATCGGGGCTCTATGCATGTATGCTCTGTACAAACCAATATTTGGACATAATCAGTAGAGAAGTTATCGTTTTTCCTCCAATTCTTAAAGGTTACACTACATCATGTGCTGTACATCATAATTAATATAAACATACACATTCTGATAATGACAAAAAAACACACCCCATAATAGCTCACAGGAGTGGTAAGCTCTGTATACAAACACAAGCTGCAATAATATATTGTCAGTAAAACCATCAAAAGAGTCAATCAAGATTTTCCAAATTCATGAAATGCATTATTTGAGATAAAATGGAATGTGCCAATTTTCATGAACGACACATATTCTCGGTCATCAATTTGAGCACAAATTCAAGAGGGAAAAAACCCCGCTCTTTTCATATTTCAAAGTTAATACTGGTGTGAAGGAAAATATACCAAGTGGTGTCCTAAATGTTGTGTGGACGAAATTCAATAACATTACATTATAGTTCCCTGTGCAAAATTATATACATTGTATATATATTTTTTGCGCAATATGATTTGTTGTTGTTGGAAGTACAGTGCATATTCATTGATTATGTTCTGTGTTAATACACGTGACAGAAATCTTCGTAATTTATCCTTTTTCTTTAATATCACAAAAGGTTTTGTACATACTAACTGAGCTAAAGACACATAATATACAAGCGATTTATTCCTCTCAGTATTAAGCTGCAGTCTATAAGTATAGATGTCTGCGAAAAATACATTATAAAAACATTCACTCTTTTCATACAGTAGTTGACTGATTTATTCACTTTTCTTCGTGCAATCAAAATACTGTAAATACTTCAAGTTAAAAAAAGGTGTCAGCAAACAATGTTGTTTCTGCAATTGATATTACACTTATGTACAGACGTGCGATAAATATATATATATATATATATGAATTCACCTTCTAAAATACATCATTATCATTCAGTAGCTGATTTTCATTCAGTGGTTGATTGATATATTCACTTTTCTCCGTCCAATCAAAATACTATAAATACTTCAAGTTAAACAAAGGTATCAGCAAACAATGTTAATTATGCAGTTGATATTACACTTATGTACAAACGTGCAATATAATATATATATATATATATGAATTCATCTTCTAAACGCATCATTATCAACGCGTCCATGAAATTTCTTTTTTCGGTATATTTTGAAGCAAAAAACAACAACAACAACATCCCTAAGTCTTGAAAATATTATTCAATATTATTTCAATGAGTTAAAGTTAAACATGAAGTTCATGTAACAGATATAATTCTGGAGAATAGAGTACATCCCTTTATCTTGTCTAAACTCATCCAGATTACTAACACGACCTGGTAAGTTCCGTAAGTGCGAATTACCATGATAAAACTTTCGGATGAGTGAAGGGAAACAAACGACCCCTTTTTTCGCAATTCAGCTCAAATTCTTACAATATAACGGGTGTATATTACAGGTAGACTATTTACAGTTAATATGTTTGTCAATGCTGTTATGTTGAAATAGTTCAACCTTTAAGTGTTTAATGAATAATGCAAAACTCTTTCATATAAAGATGCACAATGTGCTCTCTGTAGATGAAAGAATCTGTGTCAACAAAGAATGATATATCAATAATATTACAATTGTGGCAGTATTTACATGTGTACAAAATAGTATGTAATATTTGTATGATATGAAATCTGGAAGATACTACATTTAAATCAATACATTGTATTGTGGTGCATATGGGTTCATTGTATTCTGTTGATAGAATGTGTTGACGAAATCAGAACAGATATATAATATTCCAGAGTCTCGCAGACTATTGATTATGTACAAAAGTAGAAAACTATTTATATTTATAAAATCCTCCATCATATGATTCTTAAATCAAAAAGTCATTCATCATTACAATATTATAATATATCAATGTAACTTATGTATGTGAATAGGTCAGTAAGAATATAGTACATCAATTATGGTCTTCATAACAACAATATATTAGTATGTTCTTTAGTTGCTTTTAACATTATAAAACATATATTCACAAAGATTACGATATATACAAATATCTGTAAATTATAACTCTTCTTCTACAGTAGTGCAAAAACAAAGAAAATTTATATCACAGAAAGGGTGTGCACTTAATAACAATTTTGGCAAAATATATTACTGCACATCTATCAGTTTAATGATGACTAATTGAGTTTAAAAAAATGTTTAATGCTGCAAATACAGTTGAAGACATCTACACTGAATAGCTATTATTTAATGTATTCATTGTATCACAATTCAAAGCAAGATATACCCAAAATTGCCATTGCAACAGTAAAAGATGGACATTTAAAATGAATAGATATCATTGAATTTACTCAGTGAGGGCCTAATATATACGGTAGTACTGATATTACACATAATCTTAATAATATATGGTACATATCAGTATATCTGACAAAAGTAAAAACTAATTTTTTCTTCAAAGGGAAATAGTATTTCTATCTTTTGCAACAAGTCGATTCTGTACGGGTGACAGAAATAGGATATCCAAAATTCAAACTAATCAATTTATATAAAGAGACTATTTACACATTTAGCGCTTATTTTTATAACATTATAATACGCATCCGCTGCGTCGATTAAAACATCTAGCAGGTATCAGACTATCAGTAGTGTCTCTGTGGTGTAGTGTGGGATAACCTTCCCATTTGTACTTCCAACAAACAAAATGACTAAAATTTCACCTTTTCAAAAAGGTATGACTCGGGTGGGTCGATTCTTGATAGGTTGCTATCCATAATATATTTTGAGTAGTGCCCAGGGGCGTCGCCAAAGGGGGGGGGGTGTGGGGGGGGGGGGTGCGACACCCCCCCCCCCCCACCTGTCAGGATATTGTCGGTAAAATTGCGCTGCCGTCGGGGAAAAGAGAAAAGGGGGAGGGAAAAAAAGAGAGGGGAAAAAAGAGAGGGAAAGGGAAAGAAAAGAAAAGAAAGAAAGGAAAAGAAAGGTAAGAAAGGAAAAGAAAGGAAAGAAAAGAGAAGAAAGAAAGAGAAAAAAGAAAAAGAGGGAGGAGAGGAAAGAAAGGAAAAGAAAAAAAAAAAGAAAGAAAAAAAAGAAGAAAAAAAAAATTGAAAGGGAAACAAAGGAAACGGGGGATGAAAGAGAGAAGAGAGAGGGGAGGTAAGAGTCTGAGAGAGGAGGAGTGGGGTAAAAAGAGAGAAGGGGGTTGTTGAGTGGAGTCGTCTCGTCGAGGGAGCAAGAAAGACACGGGTAAATATGTTGCTGTGTCGGGTCAGATCTGTCGGTATTCTTGCTCGATCCTCGTGTACTATATCAATGCAGAAGTTTGAAGTCGGTGAAATGTATTTTGTCGGTCGGCCGACAAGTTTTTTCCCCTACGAACTGTGACTTCTTATCCGCTGTGACGACTTCGAGAGTGACTACAACTACAATACTTGTATTTTCTCGAAGTTTCACTTTCCTATAATACAGTATCAGCTAAAGAAATCAGAGGTTTAAAATTTTCGGGGAAACTAAATTCAAAAAAGGTTTAAGAGTCAACAACGGTACGACGAATCGTCTTCCTTTCTTTATATTGTGATGAAACGCCAAAAATTCCGCGCTTTGCGCGAGAATGGGAAACTGGATTAAGACAAATAGGGCTTGTTAATTAAAAGTCGAAAACGGTACAACGAATCGTGTTATTTCTCTAATAATATGAGGAAACGTCAAATTTTCGCGCTTCGCGCGAGAGGGGGAACACTTCATTAAGACGAGTCGAGAACAGTACAACGAATCGTCTTCTTTCTCTAATAATTTAAGAAAACGTCAAAGCTTCCGCGCTTCGCGCGAGAGGGTAAAACTGAATTCAGACAAAATTAATAGGGCTTATTTAGAGTCAAAAACGGTACAACGAATCGTGTTATTTCTCTAATAATATGAGGAAACGTCAAAATTTTATGAAACGTCAAAACTTCCGCGCTTCGCGCGAGAGGGGGAAACTGAATTCAGATGAATAGGGCTTATTAAGAGTCGAAAACAGTACGTCGAATCGTCTTCTTTCTCTAATAATTTAATGAAACGTCATAACATCTGCGCTTCGCGCGAGAGGGGGAAACTGAATTCAGATGAATAGGGCTTATTAAGAGTCGAAAACAGTACGTCGAATCGTCTTCCTTCTCTAATAATTGAATGAAACGTCAAAGCTTCCGCGTTTTTCGCGGGAGGGGGAAGCTTCATTCACATAAGGATTAAGAGTCGAGAACAGTACACTGAATCGTCTGCTTTTTCTCATAATTTAGTGAAACGTCAAAGCTTCCGCGTTTTTCGCGGGAGGGGGGGGGGGGAACTGATTTCAGACAAGGATAAACAGTCGAGAACAGTACACTGAATCGTCTGCTTTTTCTCATAATTTAGTGAAACGTCAAAGCTTCCGCGTTTTTCGCGGGAGGGGGGGGGAACTGATTTCAGACAAGGATAAACAGTCGAGAACGGTACAGCAAATTGTATTCTTTTTTATAATAATTTAATGAAACGTCAAAGCTTTCGCGCTTCGCGCGGGAGGGGGGGGGGGGGAACTTCATTCAGCCAAGGATTAACAGTCGAAAACGGTACAATTAATCGTCTTCTTTTCCTAATAATTTAAGGAAACGTCTAAGCTTCCGCGCTTTGCGCGGTAGGCCCATTAACCCACACCCCTCCTAATGAGCGCGCTTTTAAGGGATTCTCTTTCTCACTACCGCCCCTCCCTGAAATAAGATCCTAGCTCCGCGCCTGCACTAAAATATATAGCTATGATGCTGACTAAATTGAAGAAATATTTCGTATATTTATGTCGTCGAGGAAAATGACCATTTTGCGCATATGCAAGTACTATAGATAGTCCATAGGAAAAACAATTTAGCCTTCGGCCCCAGGTTTATAGGGTTGAATTTGTAGATATTGGACATTTAATTTTGTCAGTAATTCGTGGCTAGTTTTGTCGGTAATTGTTGGCCTCTACACCCCCCCACTGAAAAAGGTCTAGCGACGCCCCTGGTAGTGCCCCAAGGAAAAAGGCAATTAGGAGTTATCCGCAACTCGGTCACAATCACAATTATCACCGAGCAGTTTATTTGAGATCAGCATAGACTTAGTGATCTCATATTTCAAACATTCTTTACTTTCTTATTATTGGTCCTATATATTTCAAACTTTAAATCAAATGTCAATGCACATGATTTAAAGTACTTCGTTCGAATGATACATAAGTTAAAGAAATATGATATCGACCAGTGTGAGAGGAAGAAAAGGGCCTAATGGCATCAGTAGTCAACTAATAAATCTACCGAATTTAAAATTATTCTATTGGTTTTTAATCAAAAGTGATATTAATAAGTCGTTACATAGATAGATTCTGCGCATGTGCAGATAGAGATCAGACGAATATTGGATACGTGCCTATGAAATTTATGTCATAATTATTCATGTATGCACCGACAGTTCTCAGGAACACAAGTGGAAGCATTCTTCTCAAGAAGGCTGAGAGATGTACATCCATGACTTTGGCAGGGACAATTCTAAAGTGCACAAAGTGGGAGAGCCCCATGTGTAAAAGATCTGTGGATATTGGGGGGTCAGGTGTATCATGGGCTAACTACAAACTGGTTTATTTAGCGCGATTACAAATACTGTTACCGCTTTCAAAAGTACATATCAACTCATTCAAATCTTCTCGCAAGAGTCACTAGAAGAATAGGTCACTCACAGGTATGTCGTTTATGTGAAAGAAGTGGAAACGAAAGCGATATTTGTGTATACCTAGATACGTATCCTTCGAACCTAGAGTTCATGATCTGGACGGAACCAATGATGTTTGAACCACTGCAAAAATTTTACTGGCGAGCTGGATCATTTCCTCACCTTTGGATTGGTCGCTAAAGAACTCGTGAGGAATCTGTGATAAGGCGCACCTATCCGGGTACCGAGCCTGTTGATCACCCACGAGAGAGCTGAGCTGGCATACGTCCTGAAGAAATTCTGAGGATTTTACGTGTTCACTCACTTCACGGGCTAGAATAGTAATGTAATGGTAACGACTGTAACCTCCTCTGATGGCAAGTTGAGCAGCTTTGAGGGCCTTTTCTACACTCTGGTGGCACTTGTACGCCACCCACTCTAGTGACGGCTCATCTTGTGGGTTAAGATCGTGTTTGGCAGCGCGGAGATCTTCTTGTCCCTGGCGTAGCCAACGGCGTGCGTTGCGGATATCTGGTGATCTCAAAGCCTCAGTGAAGAAGATATTCCAGTCAGCTGATCCAGAACCCCCTCTAGCCCCTCCTCCTCCTCCTCCAAAACCTGCTCCGGATTCAGTATACCGTCGTTGGTCGTCCCTTGCTCTCTGCTCTGTTGATTTGAAAAGGTCTTCATACGATGAACTTGTTTTTGAAAGACCCTTTCCTAGTCTTTGTAGCTCGCTCTGGAGATGTTGGGATGCTTCGACAAACATTTCCTTCGGACCTTCTGGGTGCTCGCGTGGATGCCATTTTAGTATCGATCGGGGGAGAGCCTGTGTTGTCTGCTCCTCTGGAAGCTGCAATATCTCCTCCAATTCTGCGGTCACCTGCCGCTTTACTTCTTCAACATTCGTTGGAAGAGATGATTCCTGATGAGCAGAAAGACACGGTCCAGCATCATCTGAGTTTACTCTGCCAGTTGGAACAAGGTCCATACCTGATGTGGACTTCGGGATGTGAATCATGTGCATGGCTACCACGTTGGCTTCTATTGGGCTGTCCTTTCCAATGTCGATGAGATAAACTGACTTGAGTGACTCGTTGCGTATCCTCTTGATCACTACTGCGTATATGTAGTAGTCACCGTCTTCATCGGCTTGTGCGTACCCTACGTAATCGCCTGTGCTGAAAGACATCCATGGATTCTGTTCTATGAGGTGGTAGAGTTGTTCTGAAATAGTAGTTCCAGGATTAGGCAACTTGAAACTTTCGTCTTCCATGTTTTCTACGGCAATGCCGAACTTCGCTAGTGCTTTCGGGATGGTGGTTGGAGATTCTTGAGATAGCAGGATAGAAATATATTGATCGTCAAACGCATTTCCAAGGACTTGGTTGACATGGATTGCAACACTTAATAGTGTTTCCATTCTATTTTCTTCTTCACTATGTTGTACAAACAGCTCATTATCACTGTTGATGAAGGAAGGTACTTCGGTTTCACTACCTGCTATGTCTTGGCCATTGATTTGCAGAATCGAATGTAACTGCTGCATACATGTAATCTTCAGTCCAGTAAGGCAATCTCTATACCGTTTCTCCTCGTCCACTTTTTGACTGTTGTGCTTCATGATGGACCAAACCGCCATAAGAAACTCCTTGGACCGCAGGATTTGAAGTCTTCTTCCAAACTCACATGGTTCGTTTCCAGTCAAGAAACACTTTTGCGAATCGTTACCAGTCTTGCTCAATATTTCTTTCACTTCTGCGCTTACTGCTTTCGGTTTCATCCTTTCAGGAAGCCTGGCGATAGCTTCTCGCGCGATTCGTTCGTGACTTGGAAAGATCTTGACGAGTAGTAGATTAGATCTAAGAAGTCGGCTTGTGTAGTGTTCAATATCATTCACTAGAAGGCGATCTGATCGTTCCAAGCTTTGCTGACATGAAGGTAGATACAGGGAGTGTCCGGGAACAAATGCAGCAGCTATCTGTGAAGAATCGGTCTTCATTAACTTTTCATAAAGACCACACGTGGCCCTGTCTACCATTTTTGCTACATTCGGGTTTGATAATGCACTCTGTCCCCTTTCGTAGAGGCTTTCAAGAACAAAAGCATATTGGCGTATGGAAGGTTTCACTGTTCCACCAAGAATTTGAAATAACTTGAAGAAAGGAACCCACTTGTCTGGCAGCTGGTAGAGAAAAGGCTCTAGATTTCCTTCCATTGTACGTGAGATCTGATCTGCTTTGACTAAGCGATGCTCATCCTCGAGCTCCAGAAAGACGATAGGAACGTTTCGCAACTCATCTCTGATGATACAGCACCTTTCACAGGGGTCTTCCTGAGAGCAGTTTTGTCCTGCGCACTTGGAGGAAACGAATGTCAATATTTCCTGTAGTACACTAGCTAGATATTCAGGGAAAGATACCTTCTTGTCATTCTTCTGTTGGAGTCTGTTACATATATTCCGCAAATGCTGGATAACATTCATACATTTAGGTTTCTGTGCGACGCCCATTTTCTCATCGAAAGGTATTCCACAAGAGAAGCATTTCCCAGAAGACGTATATTTTGGCAGGACGTTGTTGGTGGACCATAACAGTCGTATGTGTTCGAAAGAACTTGATCCAGAATACCTTATGAGAGTTCCTTTATTCATGAAGGGTGGGTGGATAGATTTCATCTCTGTGCTGATCCCGTCACTCACAAGAAAGTCAACCATACCGACTCGCTGTAGGAAAGAAGAGTCTTTGTGAAGATCACATCTCCTTCTCAATTCCAACACAAGGGCAGTGGACTTCTTTTTCATCTCCTCGAGGTCAGAGTGTGATCCCTGCACCTGCTGGGCAAAGGAGAGGAATAAGTCTCTGGTAATAACAACTTGTAGTCCTATTTCTCGAAGGAAACGAAGGCCTAAAGAAACCATGACGCGCTTTGGTGGAAGCTGGACCTCGTTCCACATTAGAGAAAATATCTTGACTTCTGGGTCATAGAAGTCCTTGGCCTTCAGCAATTCCCCATTTGCACCGGTTATGAAACGCAGGTGACTTAATCTTAATCTCTGACTAGCTTCCTCCCTAGTTCCACTAAAGGACTTCTTTGGGTTATGAATGGGTAGCGGTTGTAGTAGTTGTTTGATCCGCACAAGATGTTCAAGACGACTGCCCTCGCTGAGTTGGTCAAAGACCGGCAGAATGTACTTTTCATATACGTCCATCTCCGTTGTATCAGTCAATCCTAGCTTCTTGTATAGAGATTTAAGCGATATGTTGTACTGTAGGAATATAGTACGAGTGGTACTAACCCATTTATCTTGTTCCTGTTTCGGAATCATGCTTGGGAGGACAAGAACTGTGTCAAATTCTCTGATACTGACAAAGTCACCTGCAATCGATTTGAAGCAAGGCAGGCTCTTCAACCTCTTGAGATCAGCTTGGCTCTCACAGTTACTGAAGAATCTCAGGATTTCTTCATGCTGATCAGCTTTGAGGTTTCCAAATCTCTCGAGGTCTCTATCAGCCCAGTACATCAAAGCATCTAAGACCCTCGTGCTATCGCCCTTGTGCGTGACGAGATGATGTATCAATCTACAATTGTCTTTGTGAAGAATGGATATTTCGACCTTGTAGACGTTCAGTGATTTAAGTGCGGAGTAGATTGGCCAATATCTCTTTTCCGACTCTGTTGGTTGGACTATTATCGTAGAGGATAAACTGACAGGTGCCACAAGCTTAATTTCACGATGATACTGAGTTTTTGTTTCAGTGACAGGTAATATCGCCCAACGGCCAAGTTCAACTCTGATATCGTGAGCAAAATCAGTCCACTTGGTCGTCTCTGTGCAGAAGGATTCAAGAAGACTCCACAAACGTACAAACCATTCAGATGAAAGGTTGTTCTGGAGCGTTATTATTTCATCTGAAGCACACTCGAGATAAGGGTGGCAATCATCAAGAAGCGTAGATACTGCTCTCACACCAAGCTCACAAAAGACACTGGTATTTCGTGGTAGAGTGTCTAGAAAGTTTTTATGTAAAAACCTATGACTCTGAGGAATGAAAATATCGCAGAATTCTGATGCAAAGACTCGCTCATCACGTGATAACCTCCTCAAGTTTCCATCCTGAGTGAAGAGCAATGGCAGTCCGTGGAGACTGTCTTTGAAGTTAGATTTTGTTCCCTTCTCGCAGTAACTTATGAGTCCCTTCAGTATTCCCTCATCGTGGATCCTTGACTTTGAAAGTGGCATTGGTAATTGCCTCTGAAGGGGATTGTCTCCGCCAAGGAACGACACCACATTTGAAGGTAAAACTTCAAGAACTTCATAGTTGCCTGATTCAGGGTTCATGGTTTCCTGATTGAGATGCTTGCATGCATTACGGAGACTGTGCATTACCCATGTCGGAGACTCTAGTAATGGAAATGTGATTTCGATCAGTGTCTCCTTTAGTCTGTTCACATTTTCTTGCATCTCAGCCTTCAAGGAGCTACTTGTAGGGAATGCGTAGTGGTCACTCATTTGGCTTGGCAGTGTGTTGAAATATCCCACCTTTGATTCGTCTGGAGACTGCATGGGCACGACAGGGGTCTTCCATGTTAGGAAAAAGTCGTTGTTGCCATCATCTTTTCTGTATAGAGAAGGAAATAGCATCAGGGCTTTCGAGGCAACAATTTCGTAGACAGTGGCTTCAAGCTCTTTCCAGTACGACCCTTTCTCGCCGATGTTAGGAAAGAAAGTGTGGTATTTCTGAAGTACTTTCAAAGTGTGAGCTTTCTGTTCACATGACATCGATCGTGACCATTCATATTTCTTGACAAAGAAATCTTTTATCCACAACAGCAAATTCACATAAGCCGGTGCAATAACTTTCTGGGTGACATGAAAGTTCCACTTTGTTTGTTCATCTGTCTTGCTACCTTCCCACAAGTGTCTTCTACTCTCATGGTCTAAGGCGAAGTATCCGTGCACATGAACTGGTAGTCCCGTTGCAATGGGGAGGGGTAAGAAGCAGTAAGCCCTTCCTTTGAGTTCCCCTCTTTTATCTGTCAGACGGGCAGAAACAGCTCCCACTGGAAGTAGTTTACGTTTTCGCATTATGTTTTCTTCAACCGTGTCTGCACTTCCTACTTGCTGACATATCACCCAATCCTCATCTCTTCCTGTCCCTTTCAATTTCATCTGGTATATGACTCCTGCTGGTTCTGGTTGCCAGGTACTGTCATCCTTTGCTGCTCTACTGATATCTTGAACTTTGCGCAGGAAATCCATTTTCTTTTCACCTTCCACTTCGGTTATCTCTGCTGTGATAGTACGAGTAGAGCCAATAGCTCCTGATCTTGTTACCTCTGATATGCTGATTTTAGTGATGTTTTTCAGAAACAAAAGACTCTCTAATGCAGCATCCTCAAAATCTTGTAGTAGCTTCCGAATCTTTGTAGCTTGCCATACGTTTTTGCTGAGTGTCGAAGCTTTCTCCCGCAGTGGTAAACGAAATACAGTAAAGTCCTTTTCTCCATCTGCAAGTATGTCTTCCAAGTAACATTGAAAGATATCTGGGAACGAAGAACGCACACTGTCATTAACTTTTATCTGAAGGCCCGGCTTAATCGGTGTTGCTCCCGGAATATATTTCAGCAGAGGGTCAAACATGCATAATCGGTCTCCATTGGAGATGAAACTTGGGCAATCCGTGAGTTGATACACGGCATTGAAACCGACCCCATAACGGCCTATCTTTCCCATGTGATCAGCTTTGCTACCTTCTCCAAGATTCTGTATCCCACGAATATCGTCATCTGTAAAAGATTTGTTGTTGAAGACACAAAGAGCAGGACCCTGCAAAGCTTTCATGTTATCTCCTAGAAGCTTATTTCCATTATGTAAGCGAGTATCGTAGACAAAGTGGATTTCAGTTGCCCCAGCATCATCTGCATTCTGAAGAAGTTCTTTTAGTATTGTTTCATCAGACGGGTATGAATCAAGAATTCTCTTGATACGGGTTGTAAGTTCCTCATGCTGGCCAAATTCTTCTCCTGGAAAATCCATATCATTTTGCCGGAGCACCTGTTGTCGAACATCCTTCACTTTCAACTTCTTTGCAAGCATAAAACTGATTCTCATGTGACACTTATGGTGTTTGACTTCGTCGTGTTCAAACCAGTTAACGTCACTGTAGCAGAGATCTGATGCAGGCCTCATGCACTTGTGCTCATCTGGGAGAAATCTATCTGGAGTTGGTTTCCCATCATCATCATCTTTTAGGAAACTGGCTAGTCGCTCGGCAGCTAGGATGGCAACCTCCAAGACCCCATCATCTAAAGGTTCCCCACTGCTATCCTCGTGTATAGATTGGAGAACACCTTGATAGTCTCCGGCATCAAATTCCCTCTTTAATGCTGCACGTTCCACAAGACTTCGATATTGTTTCAGGAACTGAGAAGCTTTAAATAGATACGGTGGAAGATCTCTACCTCCATCGGCAACCACAGAGGCCACTACAAACTTGCGATCTACAAGGAAGAATGATTGATTCTGAAGATCTTCATTAGAGATGTCTGGACTATTTTCTTTACAAGCAATTTCAACACGCTCGTAGATCGCTTCGCTTATCATTTGTAACCGATTATCAGAAATGGATTCCTTATTCATTTCGTAGTGTCTACGAAAGTTCGAGAACTGCTTGAGTACACCTTGAACAGAGGGATATTTATCTGCAAGACCAAGATAGTGCTCGACTTTCCTTGGAAGCTTCCACACTCCTGATTCATCCACAACGTTTGATGTGCTGCTTACCAAATATCTTTTAGAATGAGAGTACACATCGTTAGCAGATGCATAAGCACAGTCTGTTTCCACCCATGGTAGAGCTGGATCTCTGTTTCCCTCACACAAGATAGGCAAGAATGGGATACTCGCAAGCCTTTCTCTGAGGTGTATCTTCCCATTCCATTCACTCCTCAACATCTCAGACAGATACTTTAGTAGAGCATGGCATCTCGTTTGAGCTACTTCCATACAGCTTGAATGCAGAATGTGAACAGTCTTGCACCGCTCGACGAAAATATCCTCATGAAGAGAGTCTTCTACCATTCCTAGCTTACAAAGTGACGCCAATGTGTCGGTGGCATTGAATTTTTCTCTGAGAGGGAAAACCTTATCAGACTCCGAGAACAAAGGTGCAGCTTTGCTTTTCGGGTGTACTAGATCACACGGTTTCCGCAGTTCAGTTCCTCCCTCTACTGGTATGCATTCCACATCTTTTAGTTTCTGCTGTAGTGTGTCTTCACTGTTATCGAGTGCAAATAAAACCAGTTGATTTCTGATGTTGTCCGGCATCTGACTGATGTATGGTAGAAAGACTTCATCGAAGAACCTGTTGAAATCATAAGTTCTCTTGAGAACTTCATCTATCAGCTGTACTCTCTTTAGTGCTCTCCACGTTTTCTCGGTCAACGACATCACTTCCATTGAGGGGAGATGGTCGCGTAGTACCTTCGTTACCACATCACTGACTGATGTCTCTTTCTGAACTTCTTCACTAAGGAACACAACATTCGTGAACTGATGCGATTTGCCATCTATCCAGAACAATGATGGTTCACGGCCATCAAACCCATGTACCATTGCCTTGTAGAAAGCATCAAAGAGTGCTGAACATTCTGAATTCTTTGGTACGTTATCAATATCCGGCCACAACTGTTCAGGAGACATATCTGATCCGTATGTGTCCTCCACTTGTTGAATAAACTCACTGTCAGACAAGAGTGAAACGTACGCTCTGCATATCACATCTGCCAAAAGTATGTGATTCCATTTCTCAGTAATCAACCTTCCATCGGGCACTGGCATGTGAAGACTCCGCCGATCCTCTTTTACAGCAAAAGATCCGTTGATATGTACTGGGAGCATACTGTTAATTGAGAGGGGAAGGAAGCAGTAGATCTTCTTCTCAAATGTAGACATTGGGAGTCTATGAAAAGGGAAGGCAACCGCACCTTCTGGTGAAAGTCCACACTCTTTGCCATCTGGAGATTTTGCAAGAGATGCTGCCTGTTCTGAAGTCTTGCATATCACTTTGACAGTGTCCAGGTCTCCACTAACTTCTGGTTTCTGTGACATCATTTCATTTCCCTTTGCAGTCATTGTGCAGCGGAATGATTCAGTTGACACGATGGTGCCGTCACCCTTCACCCTAGGAGATCGCATGGTCTTCTGTATGGTGAGTAACTCCTCAGCCCTGGTAGGATCGCTAGAATTCTCAGAAAGGTAGAACAGGACAACCTTCTTTACTTTTTTGGTGAACATCAGGAGGTTTTGTGATGATTCCCACATTTTCTGCATCAGGTTGATCAGTTTTTCCCCATCGTAGCTCTCCTTGCATATTTGGCTTTTCTGTGCAGCTTCTTTTGAACGGAGGGGCAGTCTAAAGAGTGTTCTGTTGTAGTTGAATGGCTCATTTCCTTCATTGAGATCGAGCCTGAACACTCCGTTAAATGGCTTGAACTGATCTGGGAATCTCCGGAGTGCTTTGGTATTACTCAATCTGAGACGTATACCGGGCTGACTCTTGTTCCGGAGAACGTGTCCAAGGTGTGTGGTATGAGGGTCGAAAAAGTGCATATAGTTCCTACTAACCAAACTAGGAACATCAGTTAGGCGGTACACCGAGTTGAAACCGGTCCCAAACTTCCCAATCTTTTCAGCGTCCTTTTCCTTGGTACGCCCTCCAAGATGGAGAATATTTTCAAAGTCTTGGTCTGTGAATACGGCATCGTTGTATACCCAAAGGGCTGGTCCCTGACAAGACTTCATTTCAGGATTGAATAGTTTCAGGTTTGCATTTTCGTTTTTTCTCATATCAACGAGAAAGCTAACTTCCTGAGCTCCTGCATCTTCCGCATTCTGTATCATTTCACTAATGATGGCGGTGTCTACATAGTTGTTCTTGAGAATATTCCACAAGCGCATAGTCAGGGGTTCATGCTGCCCAGCTGGTGTGAAACCCTGCAATTCTTCTGTATCTAGGAGAAGTCGACTGACAGGTCGTACGTGGAGAAATATTGCAAGTTCCATTGAGATATCTAAATGAATCAAAGTAAAGTGGTCATCGTCATCCATCTCCTCATTGTCAGTGCTTTGTCTCAACCACTCTCTGTCCACGTATGCGCTCTCATCAACTGGAATGAGATGACATTCTTCTCTTTGCGATGGAACGAGTAAGCGTGCCCGAGCTTCTTTTGAAAGCTCTCCTGTGGCATGTAGATGGTGAAGGATCTGCAGTACAAGTTGGCGCTGTCTTTGTTGGAAGGTTACATTATCTCCTAGGACGTCACATTTGCTCTTGATTTCATGTAGTATTTCAACCAGAGCTTCCGAATTAGTGTCGATGTTCCTTTTGACCCCAAGCGCTTCAAACAAGTCTTTGAACGCCCAAGTAGCCTGGGGAATAGATGCCATGTAAGGAGCTAGATCGAACGGGAGATTACCTGTACACATTTTGCTTGCTTCTGAAAAGCCGTTGCCATTCCACACACAACACTTTACTCGATCCAATATATAGTTTCTGACGTTGGAATCACGTTGCCATTCTTTCTTCAGAAATACATATATCTCCTTGAGCATCGGTATTATATCTGTTACATCTTGTTCTGTTCTGTATGTGGCATACTTCACACAATGTTCTAGTTGTGCTATGACGTCCGAGATCACTGGAGTGTGGCATGTTATTCCAAGCAGAGTGAATGCTGTGGAAAACAGAACATCTTGTTGAGAAATAAAAGACTTGGAAGCTCCAGACATTAGCACTGCTTGTTTCGTTTCTATCAGAATCTCTTGGGGAGTTGTGAGACAGGATGAAGTGTTCCCACGCCATTCGATACCCGGTGGGTAATATTCTGGCGGAGACTGTCTACAAGGGATACATCGTTTGTTCATCATGAAATCTCTTACAGTGCTGCCGTCGACCAGTGAACGATCAAAATGACCAGGGTTCTTCCCGATGAGATCGAGTAAAGCTCTGGCCTTCTTGGGGCACTGTGTTTTCTCAACAAGATCAACACATGCAACCATCTCAACTGGAGTAACTTCATTCTGTCCTCGCATGCCAAGCTGCTTGAAAGCTACTATGAACTGAGGTGAATCAAATGGTGCAACCGGAAATACTCCTTGAGAGGCAAACAGTTCGTCAAGCAATGGATCCTGTGGATCAAGGAGTTCACAGGGAGACAATAAAGAATTATTCTTGTTGGGGATGAATTTCATATGACACAAAATGTCTACGCTGGACTTGCAGTTGGCTTCGATATCTTCCCAGTGCTCCATTATCCACTGCAAGACGAGCTGTTTTTCTTGCTCGGAGTACAACTGCCCTTCATGAACTTCTTCCAAGACATTCATTATCACCTTATATTTTGATAATAGACAGACTTCTAACTTCTGTAGCAGACATTTAGATTTTGTTCTTCCATTGATCAAGAGCCCCTTGAGCTTCAATGGAGCAGGAATATCGTCTTGGCAACATTCGATGTACCCTTCGCATTGTTCAATACTGACCAAAGGTTTGTTTGAATTTCCGGTTCCATCGACTCTTTCAAATAGTGGTAGGCAACTTAGAAGTTTCTTACTATCATGGGAGAGTTTTGCCTGTGCAAGATATTCTACGAGAACATCTCTATCAATGGTGGAGAAGGAATGGAATATCTGGACTAATAGTTTAACATCTGAAAGTAGAAGGCATTTAACTACCCCTTCTGATGTTGGCATCTTGATATATTCGTCACGCATGATAGCTGGATGGCGGAGAACATAATCAGGACAGTTTGTGACTGTCACTCCAATCTGATGTAGAATGTTTGTCAGATCATTTGTCAATGTGAGACTTTGGTGACTTCTCTGGATAATTCCCGACTTTGGGCACAGTGGTAGTAATCGTCTACCCTCACTATCGGCCTCAAACAACGGTACAAGATGGATACCTTCAAAGAGAAGTAACTTACTTGAACTCTCTCTGTACAGCATTGACCAGACCTTTTTCAGCCATGTATTTAGAGAAGGCCCGTCTGTGTTTTGTACCCAGGTCCCTTGATCGTCTATCCATGTTTTCATACTGGTCTTTAAGAGCTCAGCTACTGCATCAAGGGTTATTGCTTTTAGCTGATAACGCCCATCTGCACATGAAATAAAGAATAATTACAATTGTTAATTCATTTACACAAAAGTTAATCGTTTCTGTATTTGCTATGCCCCTATTGTTGAAGTTATTCGATAAACTGTCAATAAAGGTTATGAAAACATTCCCATAAGGTCGTATTTGGCATCACTTTTAAATAGTAGGAAAATATAAGAATTAAGTTTCGACGATGCCCGACTAAAGAATTCAGGCTATGCACAATCCGCTCAAATATTTTGCCCATTTTTAAAATTTAATCTATCCAGTTTGCACCAATGAATGTACTTTTGTGATACAATCTAGTAAATCGAACGAAAACAAATCAAAGAAATGTGCCTGCGGCAGTTTCTACAAGATACGTGGTTGACACTTCGCTCCCCCCCCCCCCATATATCAGTGCACTAACTCATTTCATTTTAGGATTAAAACCTGATTTTCAGATACCTAGCTGTATACTTTCTATTCGAAGGAAAATGTCCACATCAAATTGTGACGAAATTAATATAATCATTCCAGCTGTATTTAACAATCTCTAAGTTTATCTCAAATGAGGCCACTTTCAATCATAATCTATGTTGCTGAATTTCTCATCTTTACCCAAGGTAATTCGGTTAGAGGATAAAATAATGAAAACCAAAACACACCCATATTGGACAGGAGTTGATGAAGCGGCTTGTCCTCTGGTACCGTTCTGATAAATTGATGATTTCCTCCTGGTACAAGCTGTCGGTGGAACTTGGTGGTTGGTATGTACACTTTCTTTTCATCAGAACTCGAGAAGAAGTGGACGCTTCCGTCATCGAGAGGAAGAAGACATACTCCTTCCAGATCCTGTCTGGCGTCTTCTCGCAAGATGAACTCAAGGATCAGAAGCTTCTCATCAGCATTGAGCTTGGTCAAAATCGCAGGATCTTCACGGAGGCAACGGCAAAGGCTGGAAGCAGAAACAGTGGATATCTGATCTTTGTAGAACTTCCTGATGGCCTGTCTGCACACATTGGGAACCCTTGCGTATGTAATGCCTTTGATGTTGAAACACTTGAGGATGGCCTTTTCCATATCTTCATCCACATTCAATTCGTTGAAGTGAACGTCGGCGATGTTCACCCACCCATTGTTGTCGCTATGTATGATAGTTTCCTGGAAGAGAACATTGTAGAATGGTTCCAAGAGAATGTCCCAGTTTCCACGAACCTCTTTATGATCTGGCCACGATCGATAGATGCAATCGGCGGTCACTTTGTCCTGGGAGGTGTGACTACTAATGGCGTATTTGATCGCGTCGACATATACAAGTGGAATAAGTTCTCTCACAAGAAGTTGGTTCCATTGTGCTGGAGTGTCCGTTTGGTCAGGTCCGGGCCACTTGATCCCGCGGCGATCGCTATTGACAGCAAAGAATCCATGCACATGAACTGGTAAACCCGTCCGACTCTCCTCACCAGGTGGCAGGGGAAGAAAGCAGAACACTCTACCAATGTTGTTATTCTCTGCTTCACCTGTTACATTTCTTGGCTCTGAAGAACTTACGGGAATAGCAACAGCTGCCCACGGGAGATGACTTTGCTTCTTGGCCAAATCTGATAGCTCTAGAGACATGCTATCACCCGCGATATGATGACTAACAACCCAGCGTTGTGCCTTGGATGCCTCCGGTGTTTCGGTAGTGAATGTCACACAATCAATCAACTTGATTGGCTCTCTGCGCCCACTGACATCAGAGCAGTAATTTTCTAGACGTGAAGAAAATTCCTTTCCCGGTGGATGTGTTTCTGGATCGTGTTCCCTTCGAACTCGTACAACTAGTGATGGCTCTTGCAGACCGGATGGCCTCTTTAACACCTCGATGTTATTCAAAGAGCGCAAAAACAGCATAGCAACATCAGCATCGGCTCGAAAAGCCAGGAGGAGCTCGCTTAATGTGCCTTCATTGCTGTATATTTTGTCACTTAAACTATTTGCGGCATGCCGCAGAGGAAATCTAAACAACGTGCCGTCGAAATATCCCGTCGAAATCCCTCCTGTTACTCCGGGAAATATGTTGTGGTACGGTTGAAACTGGTCTTCGTTCTTCGAGAATATGTCGCTGTCGGATCCGAGACCAAATTGCCATCCAGTTTTGACTCTACCACGCTTGTCAAAAAAATGTTCCTCTAATGGATCAATGAATGCCAGCTTTTGGTCGCTCATGATGCTCGGTAAATCTGAAAAGTAATCGAAAGGGTAATAATTAATAAGTATAAAAGTAATAAAACAATAATGCTTGCAATGCTAAAAAAGTATATAAAAGTATATAACACAATCCAGGCGCATACCCCCCCCCCTCATTTTTTTGTGTGTATGTTTTGGAGGAACCCCCCCCCCCCCCCCCCAACGGAACGAAATATCGATCGGCCAAATTTTTGAATTTCGGGACAATTTTTTTTTGCTGTTACCATCTTTTTTCAGCAGTTTTGTCTGAAAGGACCAAACTCGCCAGTAACTACTATTATCAACTATTACTATGGTGATTATGCTCTGACTTTTCAAACTCATTTAGTTTCATCTTAGAATAGCAAGTAATTACTTCACCCTACAAAGATAAACCATTTTCCATTTAAAAAAAAAACGCATATTTCAATAGGCAATAGGCGCCGGCAAACAACTCCAGAGTATCAAGACATTTCCCTCAGGAGGGGCTAAACTACTCTGATCTATAACAAACGACTTTTTGGGGGTCTTTATTTGCGGCACAGGCAGGGGATGGGGTGGTATCACCAAAGTAAAATATTTTGAGAATAATAACTAGGTCATTATGGGAACGTGTCTATATGTTTTGTGCTTCCATTTTTTAATCTATGTATCTATTGGTATCGTTCTCACCTGTTATGTGGTACACGGAATTGAATCCAATGCCGAAACGTCCCACCTTCAAGCGATCCGTTTTCTTCTTGCTGCGAGCAGGTGTCTGAATCCCATCCCAGTCGGCTTTCTTGAACTTGGCGTTGTTGAAGGAGTAAAGAGCTGGACCTTGGTAAGGTGCTAGGGAATCTAGGTACAGCGTCTCGGTCCCATGGTGCCGTACGTCATACAGGAATTTGACAGTATCTGCGCCGGCATCCTCGGCGTTCTGAACAAGCTCCTGCAAAGGCAAAGCAGCGTCAATTTACTAGGACATGTGCTCTTTAAAAAAAGTCTATGACCATGTACACTAAACTTGTTCTCTTCACGTTTCGAAACCTTAAATTAATAGTAATCCACCATTTCCAACCCCTCCCTTTCAGGGATCGGCCTATGTAAGAAGTTAAGAACATTACTGACTCGTAAATTTTTGTTATAATGTCTTTGTAGTAGCTAGGTCAAAGTCTATATAAAGCCGAGACAGTTGCACTTAGTACAGGGCCAATACATATTTGTCAATACACTTAACGAGGCTTAGATCTTGAAAATTATATTATAAATAACAAGCAGAAGCTCCCTACCTACATTATTCTCTACATTCAAGTGCCCCAAAAGTGCACTTTTTTATTTTTGATACTTTTGCCCCTTCCCCATTTTCATAAGTGCTCCTTTTTAGCTCGGATAAATGCCCCTAATCGATTTTGACAGGTACTTTTCCCCTTCGTAATAAATGACCCTTTCCCTTTCTTATAAGTGCCCCTTTTCACCTTTGATGAGTGCCCCTTTTACTTTTACACGTGTCTCTCTGTCATTTCTTATAAGTGCCCTTTCACCTTCTGATAAGTACCCCTTTTTACTTTCTAATAAGTGATCATTCCCCTTCTTCTAAAGGGGGTGGGTGTCCCAAACTTCATATCTTGAGTAATCTTGAGTAATGTAATGATCCTTCTGCGAATCGCATTAACGTAGTGAAAGGTTTACCTTTATGATCTGGCCGTCACTATATTCTCTTAAAATGGTCCTTAAGTAGTCTACTAAAGGTGGAACGGATATCCCGAAATCATCTGGAAAAAAAGAGAAGAGAAATTGTGTAATGTTTTGGAATATAATTTTCTAATATATCCGGTCACAAGTAAACAAAAGCAACAAAAAAAAAACACATAAGACACACAAAATAAACTTTTTTGTATCTCTTATTCTAGAAAATAATATTTCGTAGAATGTTTTCGAAATTTCGGCATATAACCTGAAGAAAAAGGAAAAATGCCTCCCCACCCTTTTTTTTTTTTTTGGGGGGGGCGATGGGGTACTAACTTTTGTTTTATGACAACAAACCGCAACCCCATCCCATATCGCTCATAAAACCTTTGTAGAAGAGCTGACTGGGATTAAGTTACATGTTTCTAAGTAACCTTATTCAATGCTTTTTGGATACCTACTCGTAAGTAAAGAAAATGTATCTTTTGAATGCACTTACGCTTATTTAATTAAACCTTCCCAATATTTTTATCAAGTAATGGTCTGAAGTGCAGGTAAAATGGTCTATTGTGGTGCAATCGATGCCAATTTTTCTGGGAATGATTTTATGCATGTGAACAGAATTCTACGTTTCAACTCTTATATTGTAATTGACATTAATAGATACATCTGTTATTATATATCATGATGACTCTCATTTGAATAATGCCCTAACAATAAAAGAAACAATGAAACAAAGTTCACCGAGATAAGCAGAGGTGATGTTTTGAATTCAAGAATAACCTCGCAGCATTTCATTGACAATATGGACCTAACCAAGATAGATATATTTCATTTTACTAATCTAAAATTGATCATTTGATATACATTTTGAAGGCGTAATTCTTGAATGTGTTGTAATGAATTGTACTCACGGTCATTGTCTCCTCTCTTTGCCTGTGCATGTGAATAAAACGAAAACAAAAAGGTGAGGAAAATACAGAATAAACCGAACCATTTTGTTACAAAAAATAACATTTTCGAAATGATATTTCAAAGAAAACTTGAACCACCGTTGTGTCGTATGAAAGAGAATTAAATCATTTACATTTTGATACTAATTTCAATAGAACATCGAAATTTGTAAGTGAAAAAGCATTTTGTCGATTTTTTTTCTCACAAAAAAGGAATTTTATCGACAAGATTCTTTTCCATATATCAAAATCAGATAATTGTATTTCAATAACTTTTAAGGAATTCGCCCATCTATAAGGAGAGGTTCATACCTCTTTTCAGTAATAATTAGAGTCCCAAAGTTATTGACTACTTTGTGTAGTACTGTATTGACTATTGATGAAGTGTTTGGTGTGTTTAAAACTAGTTTTAAAGATAAATTTCAATTCGATCACCATGGGTCTGTTGTCTTATGATTGAAATTTAATTACCTTTAAGTTGATATCAATTTAATTGAGTTATGGAATGTATAAAATATAAAATAGCGGCCTAAATGTGTTGTTTGTGCTCAACTGACTTTTTAATTTTTTAAAATCTGGGACTGTACAGTAGCTCAACGGTGACATATATTATTTACAAAGTAATGTACAATGTTCAAATATGAGTGTTGAGTGTAATTGATAATTACTTCTTCTATACTTTGTGACGTGTCAGAAAATTTGGGGGTGGTGATCAGTAGCCCCCCCCCCCCCTCCTCTTCATCGACTATTCTTTGACCCGTCCCTCCTATTGGTGGGGTTAAATAGAGTTTTTAAGGGGAAGTTCACCCTGATAGCAAGCTGGCTGGTGAAAGGTACATGTCAGTGAAATTTTGAGCAAAATCTGATTTAAAATAAGACAGTTATGAATTTTTGAAGTTGCGATCAATCAAACACAAATTGGCAACTCTGTGACGTATCTTTCGAGGTCCTCTCCCATTTGCTCTGTACTGAAGAAAAAAATCATGAATTTCTATTTCTGCCCAACATAAAAATTTCCAGTCATACATGCACCATACATATAATTATTGCAACCCCTTTATAAACAAATATATTCCCTCATCAAGGCGGGAGGGGAGGGGCACGACCGCCCATTTCCACATTAATACGATCGAAAGGGCCGCCGTTTCGGAAGCCCCTCCAACTTTTTTTCTCTTACCTCTGAAATATTGTGTACCATTATAAAAATCTATTGAATAAACAAGGTGTACTTACTTTGTAAAGTAGTGGAAATTAATACCAAAACTAGGCATGATATTTGACTTTGGCCCTACGCTTACTGTTATATACATAAGGAAATTAATATCGATCCCGTGGGTTGTGACTCTTGTGGGGTCTTCGGTCTTGTGAATCCTCTGAAAAGTGGCTGGAAGGCTCACGAGATTATTATCATTATCATTATTATTATCATTACCGGTATTACTATTATTATTATTAGTAGTATTATGGGTATTATTATTATTATTATTAATTATAATTATATTTTACTTCATTATCATCACAGGTCTCGTGGGCTGTCACTCTCATGTGCAAGATCGGTTAGCGGAGCTGTCAAAACAACAGTGCCCCTTTCATCCTAACTTAATTATTGTCATTTGAACCTCGTGCAATCATATGAATCTTTTCGGGGTGTTTTTTTGTTTATTTGTTTATTTCGTTTTGTTTTTTATGTTGCTATTTCAGGAATAACCATGATTAGCAGGGGCAGATCCAGAATGTTGTGGGGGGGGGGGGGGGGTGAGGGGTGCAATTCCCCCAAATCTCTGACAAGCCAATTAAAAAAAAAAGGTTTTGACAAGTAAGCAACAAACAAAAAGATCATCTTTCAGGTGCCTTTGTCGCCGAACACTTCAAGTAAGCACAGTTGGGGCAGAGATCGGTTATGCTCCTGTGCTCCCCCCCCAATCTGCTAGTAGGGCGCTTTCGCAAGTTGTATCGCCGTTATTCTCCTGTTGTCTTTGCTTCCGTCGCGTTTGCGAAAGCGCCCTAGTGTAATAATGATACCGCAAGTACACATGTGTTTACAATTTTCAATTTCCTGAATAACATGACGGCATGTGATTGCGCAACCGTTCACATTGTCATCACGTGAGAATTATGGCATTGCGAAATACATGCCCATGTATCAGAATGAGTCACTTGCGATTATACAGGGCGTTTCAATAAAAATGTAAATTAATGTTTCCATTTGATAGCTTGAGTTCCTGTTACAAGACTTTTTATCCACATTATTCTCTGTGCCTTTACAAACAGTCGGAAATTCATCATTTCGAGCCCACCCTGCTGATAGTCTAAAAACATGATGCTCTTATTAATTTTGCCCTTACTTCTGCACAAAAAAAAACAAACATATTTCTTCAATTTCGCTATACACCCATTCTGGAACTGGCATCAATGATGATAAATATATAATTTTAGAATAGCCATATACTTTCATTAATTGAATTTTCCCCATTAATGTTAAATCGCACTGCTTTCACCACGTAAAAAGTGTTTTAATCTTGCTCAATATTTCTTTATAATTCATTTGTTCTTTGATATCTTCGTGTATTGACAAATTAATTCCTAGTATTTTAACAATGTCAACTTGCTTCCCAAACGGAAATGTATGAGTGGATAATTGTGGACCTAAGGGCAAAATGAATGTCTTGTCCTTGTTTAACTTTAAGCCTGATATTTGTATAAAAACATTCAAAAATATGTTTAATTTCCTTAAATGAATTCGAATCTTTAATGAAAAGCGTTATATCGTCTGCGTACAGAACTTGCTTTATTTCTGTATTTACAAAACTGATTCCTTTCATCTCATATGAGCTAAAATTTCAATACACATTGTGAAAGACTTGAACGTTGTGGAATCGATCAGAAAAGGTTGATCATCTAGCATATAAGCATTGGTGTGTACTGCAAGGTTCTGGAATCATCAAAATGATAAGAAATTTGGCCCAGTCTCGGTAAAGTTACAAGCACTGTACAAAGAAAGATGTATACGGGACTACCCTATATCTATCCAGTCCGGATAGATATTATAATTTGCCAAATATATCAATCAATAGGCGGTTTCCTGGCAAAATTTGTATCATCACGTATTAGTAAAAATATATTCTTTCACATGATTGGTAATAAGAGCTTCCATTTCACTTGTTGAGAGGGGGCGTTTCAAAAACTGGTCTATACCTTTAAATGCTTACGATTTGTTTCATGTTGTCGAAAATCATAATATTCAGTCAAAATTCCAATATGTCTTGATTCGTTTTCATTATAACGGCCCAGCGCTCACGTCCATCACCTACCTTGTCGCAACTAGACAGTTTATTATACCCGATGGTCCTAGAAAACAGAAAGTCACCATTTAAAATTATGCAAACTTAAAAAAAAAAAAACAAACAAACAAACAGTTTTAGGTATTTTTTTAATACTTTTTTTTGTGTCTTCTTTTTGGCGTATACATATTTAAAATGTGTTTTAACTTGAATTAAAAAAATACATGCGTTTTCTAAATTCTAATGTTCTTGATCCGTCAACATGGTAATATCCCTAGTGGTCACATCCACCACAAACGCTGTGGCCAACAAGCACATACTGATGGGTCCTAACGAAGAGAACAACATATCATTTGTGTGCCTTTTCAGTTTTTGGCCCAAACTGCTAATATGTTGGAATTGCCATATACGGTACATGTACAGTGTGTTTCCACTCAAAATGCGCATCCTGTAAAAAGACATCAATTCATTTGGGATTACAAAATGACTTATCCATCACATTATCTGATAATTTTTTCTTTCTGTTTGTGGCATGACAACAAATATTGTTTAATCAAGAAAAAGAGTTTCATTGAACAGATTAAAGATGTATCAAAAAATTTGAAATATGATTAGTTTTGATAGCCCACTATTCGGAGTAAATCACACTTTTATGTTTCATTGCACCATACATATGTAATATCCAACACTCAAATGTGTATTTAACAAGTTTATTACTTCAAATTTTGTGCAAAAAATGACAATTTTAAAAAAATGCGCGTGGCATCTACTAGTCCAAATTCTGTCCTTTTTTATGTATTTTTTTAAATTCATCAATCATCTATGTCCTCCTCCACCTACACTCATCCCACACAGAGCGTGGTGTCTCCACTCATCGCTCGATCCCCCGAAACAATCGTCGAAAAGAACGTCTAGACTCTAGACGCTTTTGCCAGTGTGCGGGGTCAAAAGTTCGCGCTAATGTATTCTGACGTATTAAAGGCATTCGCTTATGCCCTAATGAATATGCATCAGTAACATCGTCGAGCTGTGTGTGTATTTTGTGTGTGTACTTCAAATCGGCAACAATTAGGTATGACCTGCCTGAAACAGGTTCTAGGACAACATTACTATCCCCTGGGCAATCACCCCCCCCCCCCCGGCCGATTACCAGCGGGACTATTACCCCCCAAGGAATATTACCCCCGAGGACAATTACCCCCCGGAAAATTATTCCCTAGGACAATAACCCCCCCCCCCCTCCTGGACAATTACCTCCCAAGGACAATTACCCCCTGAAAATAACCCCCTAGGACAATCCCCCCTCCACCTCCTGAGGACAAGTACTCCCCGACAAAATTATGCTTTTATTAATACCAACGTATTATCAGGGTGGACTTCCTCTTTAATGAATAGGGGTGGGGGTAATTATCATAGGGGGTAGTTTCAGGGGTGGGGGGGGGGGGGGGTAATTGTCCTGAGGGTAATTTTCCGGGTGGTGGAAGACACATGTGGGCGATGAGAAGATGGCGCACTTTTAAATACATCACGCGTTTTTGCTAAGTGAGAAAACCCGAGGAAGAAAAGCAGAAATGTCTGCTAGGAAAAGGACCTTAGATAACCCAAATACCATTGCTAAATACTTTGAACAACCTGGAGAAAAAACACAAATCTTAAAAACCTTTATAATGTCTAAAGTAAATTATCTCTTGCCCAACATTTCATTGCCCACTGAATTTGTCAAAGATATTGAAAAGCTGATGTCTTCATTTATGTGGAGGGGCTCAGACAAAATATCAAGAGCTACTATGTATGCTGATTACTCAGAAGGGGGACTGAAATTCCCAAATATCCAATGTATGATAAATACTCTGCTGGTAATTGGTTCAACGATAGTTTCACAAATCAAATCACAGCTGGACTATTACCTTTGAGAATTTCTTAAGGTTATATGGTGGTAAATCTATTTTTATCGGTAATTATGCAATTGAGAAACTACCAAAAATCGAGGATATCCCTCCATTTTATGTTGCTTTATTAAAAACATGGTTAAAAACAGATATTCATTGTGAATTGGTCACTAACGATAGAAGTCAGGTCAGTATAATGAAGCAGTGTGTTTGGAATAATAAGTTCATTCTGGTTGATAAAAAGTCAGTATACTGCAAGGCTTTACATGAGGCAGGGCTTTGTAACATATACCAAATGTTTGATAACAATGGAGAAATTCTCCATTTTGATTTTTGGAATGAAAAAGGTGTTTCAAACAAATATTTTTTACAATACATGGCAATAGTGAACTTTGTGAAAAAAGAGTGGAAATGTGAATTTGATCCCTTAGTATTTCAAATGTTTTTGAATAGAGAAAGCGAAGAGCACTCACAATTAGAGTTCTTGATAACTGAACTATATAAACTCAAGGCGAATATAGTGTACAAGGGTTTTCTTTCTGAAGTAATAGCAAGACCAGTTTGTGAACTATTATTTTCTAGCACCTTTGATATTAAAGAGAACGATACCTTTCAAGTGCACAATTGAAGTACAAATGAGAGTTTTCCTATTCAAACTGTCACATAACATACTTTATACCAATAAAAGATTGTACAAGATGAAATTAGTTGAGTCAGAGAATTATAACTTTTGTAATTCAACTTTAGAAACACCTGTTCATATATTTTATGACTGTGATGTTGCTTCTAAGCTTAAGGCCCGGTCACACAGAGGGGACGCATAGGGGGCGCACGGCCGGTGCATTGTACATCGGACAAAGTCGTGATTCCGACTTTTGTCAGGATTTGGGAGAAGCTAGCGAGCTTACACCGAATGCATAGCGTGTTGCTAGCGCGTTGTGCGTATACAGGGCGTGTGCTCCACGTATGTCTGGCGTTTGTCTAGCGTGCTCCGCGCATGTCTGGCGTCCCTTTGGCGTGTACATTCATGCGTCGAGCTCCGCGCACACTTTTGACAATGCTCAAAAATTCCCGGCGCACACAGCGAATGACGACGAATGCATAGCGTTGGTCCAGCGTTGGTCCAGCGCGCTCGACGAACGAGTAACGAATGATGACGCACACCTAGCGAACGACAACGCACTGGCCCAAATTGCAAATTTCCAATGCGCTGGCCGTGCGTCCTCCATGCGTCCCCTCTGTGTGACCAGGCCTTAGGAATTTGTTGATAAGATTGGCAAGAAATTTAACGTTAAAGGACAAGTCCACTCGAAAAATAACTTACTTTCAATAAAAGCAGAAAATTCAGACAAACCAATCAAAAAAAGTCTAAGCAAAATCGGATAACTAATAAGAAAGTTATGAATTTTTGAAAAAGTGTGTAACACTATGGAACAATGAGAATCACAACACAACTGCCAAGATGCTTATCAGTTTGTGTTCTCACTATTTATCAATTGATCTTTATGGTTTAATCCCATTAATTTCCCTTTTTATTCCCAAAACTTGATTTCCCAATGCCTTTGCCCAGGTTATATGATTTCTATCATATTGCGTGCATGACATTTCACAAAATCTTTTACGAAATTTGAAGAATTTATACTATTTTCTGAATATTGTATATTCATGATTATTGATTTGTATATAAAACGTTTATCAAAATTAACATTTTTCATGATTTAACTGGAAAAAAAATACTCTATATTAGTGCATCCACACAAAAACATATTACTATTAATCTAACTTGGATGCTGGTGTGCAGAAATAAGATTCTTAAAGAGAAAATAGGAAATTTGTACCATCAATATAAAGAAAATAATTAGTGGATAGTGAGGACATGACGTCACGGACTCATGAGTGAGTTGCCAATTTGTCTAGTGATTTTCAAATTTGTTAATGTCATTACAAATTCATAACTTTCTTATTAGTTATCTTGCTAGCCCAGACTTTGCTTAGACTTTTTTTGATTGGTTAGTCTGATTTTTCTGCTTCTATTAAAAGTAAGTTATTTTTGGAGTGGACTTGGGCTTTAAGTTTGAAGATCTCAGTAGGAAAAGAATGATGTTTGGATTCATCAAAGATTGGAAAGGGCCCAATATTATGTTATTAAATCATTTGCTGCTGATGTTTACAAGATATATTTATATCCACGAATGCAAAAAACGCAAATAAGTGCGCTAACGTCTTTTATCAGTAATACGAAATACATAGAACTTAACATTGCAAAACAGAAGAAGATCGAAGGAATGCACTATAAAGAAATTGACCCCTGTGGAAGAATTAATTTGAATCCTATGATATACACTGTAGAAAAAGAAGTGTTACCCACTATTTTCGTATTGTTTGACGTTTTTCATCTGTTTTTACCTTTTGTAATTATTGTGCAGTGATTTTATGATTATTGTTACCATGATGTATGTACGAATTACTTGATTAATATAAGTTTTAAAAGAAAGAAACAAAATCCGTGTGGTATGTGTCCTCGGGGGGGGGGGGGTAATTGTCCACGGGGGGGGGGGGCGTAATTGTCCTAGGGGGTAAAACAAATTCCGGGGGGGGGGTATTGTCTTCAGGGGGTAATTTAAATTTCAAGGGGGTTATAGTCCTTAGGGGGTAGTTTTCCGTGGGGTAATTTTACAGGGGGTGATTGTCCAGAGGGTAATTGTCCTGATACGCCTGAAACCCTTTCCCGCACTGCCCCGATGGAAAACACTGAAAACACTGGGTGGTAGTTTGACCCTTTGACTGGTGTTCTATCAGTAATACCGATCTCATCACATGCAAACTTCTCGTCTAGATTCAATGATATTCTGACTTGCAATTCATGCCATTGATGAAAATAATGACGTTCCTAAAATTCTTTAGAGGAGATACTATAAGTTACAAACTCCACACACTCTTGCAAGCACCAATGATTATTCAAGCCCTTGTTAAAAGTGGAAGAGAGAAATACATTCGAACATTTCAAATGAGATCTCCTTCACAAATGCCTACGACAAGCTGCTAAATGACCAGACACCACAATGAAGTGAAGGTGGAAGAGACGTTGTAGACCTCGGCCCCATCTTATAAAGAGTTGCGATTGATCCAAATCAATCGAAAGTTTGCAGTCCCCTATCTCTTATGTACATAGTTGCGAAGGATATTAACTCTTTATAAGACAGGTAGCAGCAGCAAATATGTTATTTCGTAATGAAAAATACACCAGACAAGATGTTTGCAAGCAAGCTAGCCGCATACTCGGATATGACGTAATTCTGGCAACTTGCTGCCTGGATATGAGGTGACGGGCCGGATGCCTATTAGATGCGTTCAAAAAAATGAGGGGAGCTTGACACCATCCCACCGCATAGTACGGTTATGGGTGAAGGGATGCGAGTGCATGTTCTGATTCCAACTTTCAAGTATATAGTTTTTAGAGAGTGATACCAGTCTATCATTTGAATCCAGGTCTGTTATTATCTTACACATAGCTGGTTAATTGATTGCGCCAAAATACCTATCTCTACATATTTAAAGAATTATGAAAACTGCTGACTTGGAACTTTCTTTATAAAATGTCCATAAATATGGTTTATATTATAATATCTAAATTCGAAGTTCATTGCTTTTCTAACACAAAAAGTTATAGCGCTCTAAAGTTGACACTTTGATATGAGCTAAAATGACAATTTTAGTTACTAAGGGCTTTTATCTCCTTTTAGCTACGGTAACATAGTGAGATGAAAAATAGAATATATCGCGAGTAGATGCTATCATCAAGCAGATGGCATTTTTGATAGGTAGTGTGATGTCAGATGATGCAGTTTCATCATATTTTAAAGATATCTCTCCCTTATTCCTTTATGCATGGGTGTTTTTTGAATATTTTATTACTATTGCATGTTGATAGATTTCATTCAAATTTCATCTATGCTCGTTTCTTTCTTTATAATTATTTGTACAGGGCCCCTCCTAGTAAGTATTGCTTTCTTAGTGGTCCTTCCAATGTATATTTTTGTCAGTATTCATTATGTAAATATTATGTTTTTATTGGAAGAAAAAAAATTGAAAATGAAAAAAAAAAAAAAAATTGAATAAGGCACCGTTATTATTGGGGGCAGAGACCGGTTGTGCTCCCCCCCCCCAATCTGCCAGTGTGATAATGATACTGCAAGTGCACATGTTTTTATAATTGTCAATTTCCCGAATAACATGACGGCATGTGATTGCGCAACCGTTCACATTGTCATCGCGTGAGAATTATGGCATTGCGAAATACATGCCCATGTATCAGAATGAGTCACTTGCGATTATACAGGGCGTTTCAATAAAAAGTTTACCCAACTTTGGTAGCTTCTAATTGAAAAGTCATAACGAATATGACTTTGAAATTGCTTTCTTAATGAAGAGTAACTAATTGTCCAATGATACCCTATTCATAATAATTTCAGCCACGGGTGAATTAGCACCAGGGTCTTTAAAAAGTGTTGTCAAAATCGCCTTGTTCCAAGTTTTGGCTTTAGGGGCAATATGGGTCAGGCCATATGCATGCGTTTCTTTGGTCTTAAATCATTTTAAAAGTTAAATTGTGCCTTGTGCTTCATTGTTTAAAATGAGGCAATGTAACTAGGTTTTCACAGAACCTTGTTGGAATCGACAGGATAATCTTTAATTATTTTAAACAGCCTATATAATAACTTCTCGTCTCATGATATCTAAGTTCTCTCTGCTCACCTGTCCACTGCGCCATTTCACACGCGTAAGGAGCATAAGGTGTTTATCTCGAAAAGCGATCGAAAACTCAAATGCAAGAAAGAAGATTTATGATGATAAATATCAAAGAAATTGACAACAGACTTTTATTTCAAAAAGGTAACATCCCTGATAAACTGATACCCATTTTGTATCACACAATGAGAAGCTTACCTTAAACAAGGGATGCGAATGAAGGCAAGATTGTAATCATCATAACGAAGACAATTTCATAAATTTTGCTTGTAATAAGCATTTCTTTGAGTTTGAGTTGATGGTAACACTTTTTTTTGCAACTGCGTAATAGTCAATGTAGATAAAGGAGCATTTGTTTTGGAATGAGATAACACACATAATGGATTTTGACCCACAATCATTGCTTCAGCCCAAATTAGGTACAAGAGGATTTTGACAATACTTTTGGAAAAGCCTGCTGTCCGGTCACTCTTGGCAGCCCAATTATGAAAATGGTATAATTAGACAAGGGATTTGTTCTTCTTTACAATAAATTTAAGGTGACACAAGTTATAACTTTTTAATTAGAAGCTACTAAAATTGGCAAACATTTTTTTGATACGCTCTGTATTGCTACGTTTCTGATCAGGAAGTTCATTGTATTGCTAAATGTACATGGTTATATGTTCACGGTCACATTAAATAAAGTCGTCTGTTTAGAGCCAGAAGGGCATTAATTCTTTTTTTTTCGGGGAGAGGGGATGGGTACAGAGAGAGATACTGGAATCATCTCGTAGATCTCATTCTGCTCTTTCTAACGCATTAGATAAAACTCTATGTAGTTTTTGGATTAATTGCAATGTTTTCCAATCTACAATCAAATGTTAGGCTACCCGGTCAGACAAAACAAACTGAATCGAAATTGGTTGCCGAGTAGTGGAGCATTTTATATATTTTTTAAAGGTGATATTTAAAAAGAAGGTGAACAAAATTGGTTGCCGAGTAGTGGAACATTTTTTTATATATTTGTTTTAAATGTTGAACGACATTGAGTGGAAGAAAAACAAAACATTACTTCATTTTTTTCATCGACAGTTGGAATATTTACACGAAACTTTTTTAAAAATTGTAATAAAGGCTACGTGCTAAAAATATATTTGAGACAGTAAGAATCACACCCAGGAACTCTGCATAACGTACTTACGGTTAGTCCACATGTCTTGTAGGAGTGCTTTTGAGAGTCAATTAAGTGTTAATTGCAATTATTATTAACAAACATGTTATATTATTGTATGTAGTTAAGAACAGCACTTAGTTGTAGCACTGGCAGCAAATGGCCCGGAGCAATACTCGCATGTACCTTACAATCCCAAAGGCATATTACAGCCTCATAAATTATTGAAAGTAAAATAAAGCTTACCATTTTGTTTGAAGAAATGAACGCTTGTGAAGAATATTGCACATTTATCGATCAAACTGGTTCATCTGTCCCGATTTTACGGCCTGAGATCGATTCCGAGAGTCCCAACATTCCAACAGGAAGGTTTTTTTTATTCTTCGTTGGGCAAACATATAAGTGCGGTGCAGGTGGTAATCATGACCATTAAATTAAAAGCATCCATGGTTACTTTGAAGAACTCATCGAGTCATTACAAGAAACTAAATGACTACATAACGGTGATGCGCGGGCTGTGATATCGTCCCGTCTTTTCGTATTGGGGGTCTCGGGAATCTCTCAAAAAGTCCATGTAAGACTAGATCACCGAATTAAATGTCCGAGTTCGCCGGATAAGGCATAGCACATGCGCAGATACATGCAATAACATGCAGTGCATGCATGCATATAAAATTATAGAGACAGCCCCGGTCCTATTTCATATTCAAAACTTCATTCGATTACAATTGATCTAATCGAAATAATATATACTTTCCCGAACAGTATGACAAATATAATATACAATACGTAAAGCCTTGAGCAGAGCCAAGATCTGTCAGTTTGTGGCTGTGTCAGGAGCGGCTAAAGTCTTAGCGTACTTGTATTCTCATATTTCAGACTCTGTTACGCACAACGACTGAAAAGGGTTTGTTCCTGAAACAAGGGGAATTGGTTAGGGGAGGGGGTGATGTGACAACTGTCGGCCTGTGTTGAAAGCATGGGAAGTGAAGTGTGCTGGAGCGGGTCAATGTCGCTATTCATAAGGTCCGCTATTCATAAGGTCCGCTATTCATAAGGTCCGTTATTCATAAGGACCGCTATTCATAAGGACCGCTCTTCATAATCAGAGAAGAGGGTCGCTATTCATAATAGGAGAAGAGGGTCGCTATTCATAATACGAAATGAGGTTCGCTATTCATAATAGGATAGGAGGGTCGCTATTCATGATACGAAATAAGGTTCATTACTTATAAGGGTCGCTATTCATAACACGGGAAGTGGGTCGCTATTCATAACACGGGAAGTGGGTCGCTATTCATAATACGAAATGAGGGTCGCTATTCATAATAGGAGAAGAGGGTCGCTATTCATAATAGGAGAAGAGGGTCGCTATTCATAATAGGAGAAGAGGGTCGCTATTCATAATAAGAGAAGAGGGTCGCTATTCATAATACGAAATGAGGTTCGCTATTCATAATAGGAGAAGAGGGTCGCTATTCATAATAGGAGAAGAGGGTCGCTATTCATAATACGAAATGAGGTTCGCTATTCATAATAGGAGAAGAGGGTCGCTATTCATAATATGAAATGAGGTTCGCTATTCATAATAGGAGAAGAGGGTCGCTATTCATAATACGAAATGAGGTTCGCTATTCATAATAGGAGAAGAGGGTCGCTATTCATAATAGGAGAAGAGGGTCGCTATTCATAATACGAAATGAGGGTCGCTATTCATAATAGGAGAAGAGGGTCGCTATTCATAATAGGAGAAGAGCTATTCATAATAGGAGTAGAGGGTCGCTGTTTATAATACGAATGAGGGTCGCTATTCATAATACAGAGTTAGGGTCGCTATTCATAATACGGGATGAGGGTTGTTATTCATAAAATGAAATAGGCCTAAGCAATATCCAAAATGCTCATAACAAATGGAAATATTGGACGGATGACACCCCAAGGCGACACATGGTCCTGAATATTTGTCTTGTTTTTAAGTAGGTTTGACATTTGTGATGACGACTCGGACATTCAGGTAGCGGACCTTAATATTTATTTTCGGGGGGGGGGGGTGGGCTGAGGTGGTTTCCTTATATATGGTCTTGTCACCAAAGTAAATTTTCTTAAGTTTGACTATCAGTTGAGGGGGAGGGGGGGGGGAGGGGGGAGGGTTCGCACAAGGGGGACAAATTACGATAGGATTATGTGTGTGTTATGTTTCCCTTTTTTGTCACCACTGGAGCGGGGGAAATATATTAGCTAGATTAGGGGGATGTATTTTTATATAATTATCAAAGCTTAAAAGAAAATATAGGCCTACTTAAAAAAAAAAAACATCATAAAGGGGACGACACCGTTTGCATAATGCTTTACGGTCGCAAAATCGTATCTTATTTGACTTTAAATCTTGAAAATCTTACTTCCTTACTTATGAGGAGAACAAAAATAAATTGGTATTCTTGCTCGATCTTCGTATACTATATTTATGTAGAAGTTTGAAGTCGGTGAGATGTATTATGTCGGTAATTTTTTTTTTCCCCTACGAAGTGTGACTTTTTATCGGATAAAGAAACATTTTTGAGAATTCAGACAATGATTAAGAGTCGCCCGAATCGTTCGAATCGTCTTCTTTGTCTAATATTTTAATGAAACGTTAAAGCTTCCGGGCTTTAACGGGTTATTTTCGTGTTTTTTTTCCTTCATTTTCTGAATGCATTTCATGAACTGAAATGTAGATGAAATGAAATGAATGAATGTTGATGATGTAGATGAAAATGAAATGAATGAATGTTGATGATGTGGGAGGAAAAAGGAGTTACCTAAATGTAGATGAAATGAAATGAATGAATGTTGATGATGTAGATGAAATGAAATGAATGAATGTTGATGATGTGGGAGGAAAAAGGAGTTACCTAAAAGTCATTTCGAATATACTGAAATAACTTTCCATCTATCACTGTACGCCCCATATAATGTACACTAAACACTAATTACATGTCGTGGGAAGTTTAAAAAAAAAATTAGAGCAGCAAGCCACATTCCCCAATACGCGCATACCTCCTAGTTAATTTCAAACAGCTCATCAATATGTAAGACCTGAAATTACCTCAATGCAAGCAAGCACATGCATCTTACTAGGTAAACCATTTGCAAGTAAAGCATTATACAATGTACTAGGTCATCATGAAAGTTCTAGAAAACAACAGGGGAGGGATCAAAATAAGCTTTGAAGGGCACTTATACGGGGGAAATGAATTCAGACAAGGATTAAGAGTAGTGAACGGTACAACGAATCGTCTTCTTTCTCTAATATTTTAATGGAACGTCAAAGCTTCCGCGCTTCGCACGGGAAGGGGGGGGGGTTGAAAATAATTTAGCTCCTGGCCCCGGATTTATAGGGTTAAATTTGTGGACATTGGGACATTGGCACTAACATAATATGTTAATATATAATTGGTAGCTATTTTTGTCGGTATTCGGTGGCCTCTTCACCCCCCCCCCCCCCCCTCAAACTGAAAAAGGTCTAGCGACGCCCCTGCCTACAACCCCCTTTTTGTCGCTTCCATCCTTTGCTGAAGGTAAGGGACATGATAGATCAACCCCTTGATGGCAACACTGCTACACCCCAACAGCACCCCCCGTGAAACACAAACAGTCTACGCCATCTATGAACTAATTGGACGAGAATTGTCAGTAATATGTACTTGTACCACGGAAATACTGCAGGGAGGGTAGGCTGAATGGTCGGACTGATGGGGGGGGGGGGGGGGAGGGGGGCACGCCTTTTTCTTTTCTTTTGTTCAGAAATGTTTTCAATATGTTTTCAATAAATGTTTTCTACAAATATTCGGGGCCATGTGGCCCCCTCCCGCCTACGCTATAGCCGTGGGGTATCCCCTATCCATTATTTCGCCTACTGATGTTTATTGCTTATTTAATTTACATTTGTTAATGAATAGCAACCCTTATACCGTATTATGAATAGTGACCCTCATTTCGTATTATGAATAGCGAACCTCATCTCCTATTATGAATAGCGACCCTCATTTCGTATTATGAATAGCGACCCTCTTCTCCTATTATGAATAGCGAACCTCATTTCATACTATGAATAGCGACCCTCTTCCCCTATTACGAATAGCGACCCTCTTCTCCTATTATGAATAGCGACCCTCTTCTCCTATTATGAATAGCGACCCTCTTCTCCTATTATGAATAGCGACCCTCATTTCGTATTATGAATAGCGACCCACTTCCCGTGTTATGAATAGCGACCCTTATAAGTAATGAACCTTATTTCGTATTATGAATAGCGACCCTCTTCTCCTATTATGAATAGCGAACCTCATTTCGTATTATGAATAGCGACCTTCTTCTCCTATTATGAATAGCGACCCTCTTCTCCTATTATGAATAGCGACCCTCATTTTGTATTATGAATAGCGACCCTCTTCTCCTATTATGAATAGCAACCCTCTTCTCCTATTATGAATAGCGAACCTCATTTCGTATTATGAATAGCGACCCTCTTCTCCTATTATGAATAGCAACCCTCATTTCGTATTATGAATAGCGACCCTTATAAGTAATGAACCTTATTTCGTATTATGAATAGCGACCCTCTTCTCCTATTATGAATAGCGACCCTGATTTCATATTATGAATAGCGGTCCTTATGATTAATGGCCCTTGATATGAATTATGAATAGCGACCCTCATCTCACGTTATGAATAGCGCTCCTTATATGATTAACGAACCTTATTTCGTTATGAATAGTGACCCTCTTTTGCCATTATGAATAGTGGACCAGGAAGTACGGGAATTTACACGTTATGAATAACGGTCCTTATGAATAGCGGACCTTATGAATAGCGGTCCTTATGAATAGCGAATAGACCAGGCTGGAGCAGGGTTGGAGGGTTGTGTAATTTCAGCCGTGCTCCCTGCATTCCATTCATTTACCCCCCCCCCCCCCCCCCCCCACCCACCGCCCCCGGCTTTACAAAAGCCTATACATTAACAGGATTTTGTTGTCGTATTCATTGGTCTTTTCTTCCTCACTTTTTTGTTTAGATTAAAGAATAGTCCAGCCGGCAAAACTCCTTTATGTTATATCCTTGTTATAATATATTACTCGCTTCCCCCTTCCAATCACCCCCCCCAAGCCTTTCATCGCTAAAGCTCACACAAAACTCTGACAGAGGCGGCTGACGAGCAAAGGGAGCCCTTTCTTGGACTTGTGCCCCCTTCCTAAATCGACCAGATTCTCCGACGACATGTCTGGTATAGGGCAAATAAATGCGAATCAGGCCCGGACTTTACGGTGCATAATTATAATTGCTAGATCATGCGATTGAGGTATACGTTAATGGTAGTTGGTAGCGCGGCGAATGGGAAGCGTTTAACTTTTGATGTAAAAAGTGCCTTTACCGAAATTCCCCAAAGTTTTTCAAAGAACAAGAAAACAACATGTTTGCATAATTATTCGGCCTACCTACGTAAGGACTTGGCACACCTACTACTGAAAGTACAGTGCGCATGTCTCTTCCTCTTCCTCCACTTTATATCAATTATCCTTGTTACTTTTATAACAAAAAGTATGATGCAAATCATTTTAGCATATCTCTGTCTTTTATACTAAAAATTTAAGTGGCGTAATGAGCAAAAACGTTTGGGGTGGCTGACAAAAAAAAAATCTGCATCACCCCACTCTTACATGCAGGCCCCGCTGAACGTTTTTTCAAAGTGGGGTCTAGGGGCAAAGCCCTGGCGGGGGTCAAGGGGTGGAGCCCCCGAAGTTCAAGGGGTATGGGCATCAGTGGCGGATCCAGAAATTTCTTACCGGGGGGGGGGGCACAACATGGCATGGGGGTGAAATATATGTAAAATGATGAAGCGACAGAGCGAGGCATCAGCGGCGAGGGAGCGGAACGACCAAGCGGGGGTGGGTCTGGTAAAGGGTTCTGACCCCCTCCCAGAGTAGGAAGCATTTGCAATTTTAGAACCACATTAGACGCATTTGCAGACACTTCCTGGAGTAATATGACGTAAAATTGCTTTCTCCTACCGCCTCCAAGAGTAGGGATCTTTTGCCATTTGAGAATCGCATTTGGCGCATTATTGTCCACCGGCACTTCCCGGAAAAAAACATGAGGCCTTCTGATTGGTTAGAAGTTAGAGAAAGGGATATGTCACGTCGTGAGACGTTGTATATGCTTCGTTGCTGCATAATGCACAAAGACAGTGGTCGGGTACTTCACCATTACTTGCAAAAACTATCTTGAGTGTATGAACTGTGTTGTTATCAGGGGCGTCGTTAGACCTTTTTCATTGGGGGAGGGGGGGGGGTGTAGAAGCCACCGATTTACAACAAAACTAGCCACCAATTAATTACCGACAAATATATTTATGCCAATGTCCACATGTCTACAAATTTAACCCTTTAAACCCGGGCCAGTAACTAGGTTATTATTTTGTTTTCCCCCTACCGCGCGAAGAGCAGAAGCTTTGACACCTCATTAAATTATTAGAGAAAGAAGACGCTCCGTTGTAACATTCTCGACGCTTAATTCTTGTTTCGCCCCTCCCGCACGAAGCACAGAAGCTATGACGTTTCATTTAATAATTAGAGAAAAAAGACGATTCATTGTACTGTTCTCGACTTGTAATCCTTGTCTGAATTCAGTTCTCCCCCCTCCCGCGTGAAGCGTGGAAGCTTTGACGTTTCAATGAATTATTACTCTTAATCCGTGTCTGAATTCATTTTCGCCCATCCCGCGCGAAAGCTTTCACGTTTCATTAAATCAATAGAGAAAGAAGGCGATTCGTTGTATCGTGTCCTTGTCTGAATTCAGTTTCCCCCAAGCTTTGACGTTTCATTAAATTATTACTCTTAATCCGTGTCTGAATTCATTTTCGCCCATCCCTTTCCCGTTTCATTGAATAATTAGAGAAAGAAGACGATTCGTTGTATCGTGTCCTTGTCTGAATTCAGCCCCCCCCCCCCTTCCCGCGCGAAGCGCGGAAGCTTTGTTGTTTCATTGGCATTAAATTATTAGATAAAGAAGACGATTTGTTGTACCGTTCTCTACTTCTAATCCCAGTCTGAATTCAGTTGCCCCCCCCCCCCCCTCCCGTGCGAAGTGCGGAAGCTTTGCCGTTTCATTTAATTATTAGATAAAGACGACGGTTCGTTGTAGATACTTTTAATCCTTGTCTGAATTCAGTTTCCCCACTAGCTGTGTTACATGATGTATGTGTCGCTGTAGCTTCTGGAAAGGAATTTTCTACTAGTTTACTGTTAGTGGCCCATTAGTGACTATAAAAAAACATATGCTCTTCCTGGCTATTTGGGAATGTGTCAGTTTGCAACAAAAATGGAGAAACGCGCATTTTGTTTAAAATCATGTGATATTACAAACATTTATAAATCACTTGTATGGAATTTTGAAAATGAGTCATGGTTTAATTTCATTTGGGGGGCTGGCGCCCCCAAGCCCCCCCCCCCCCCTCACCAGTACTCCAGTGAAAGGTTGAATCGTTTATGTCCTGTGCTTCGCTATTTATGTTGTCATGATTGTTTTTTTACTTTGACTTCAAAGGTTATTATATGGGGTCTACATGTATTTGATTGTGAGCATGGTTGAGTTCAATACTTAGATTAAATCTACCTCCATTCATGTGGATCTTTGTTAATATTCCATGTTAAAGTATGTTTCAATCTATTAAAATATATAATTAGTTCACCGAACTTGCTAGTTTGAGAATGAAGGATGGAGGACTGACTTAGCTATATGTATATAGCGACTGTGAATCAAAATTTTGATCAAAAAATGGATTCAGTCTTTCAAAGTAGCTGCATGGACGAACAAAATATAACTATAATCCGTGACGATATTGGAAATAGTCTCCATAAAGATACAGTGTAATTGAAACTAGAGGCTGTGGCATGCCTACTGTCGTGGGGGGGGGGTTAGGGGGGGGGGGGGCTTTCTTACGTGGCTCACTTAAGCCTATTTCTAAGCTGACATGCAAGGAATTGTAATAAAGAAGGTTATCATATTCTACCTAGGGCTTACATGTACAAATTTGTGAGGTTATATTTTGTGTGTGTGTGTTCAGAGTATGCCAGCTTTGGTTAAGCAGGGACCTACAAGCCTTCCCCCCCCCCCCCCCTTCCCCCGTATCCGCTGCTGGTTTACTTTTTACTAAGTGTTTCCGTACATTTTTCTGTGGTCGGATACCTGGCAGAATTGATATCTATAATGAGCGATTGCGAGAAGAAGAAAACAATTGAACTCCATGGTAGGCCTATAATCTATGCATACAGATCTTCCGGATAAGTGGCATAGGTATTTGAAGAATGAAAGGAGAAGATGATTGGAAAAGAAGAGGAAGAAAAGAAAACATATTTTTCTATTTTTTGGAAAACGTAATTTTTCACCTTCTTTTTGTCTTGTGGAATAGCTCTGCTCTATAATATCACAGTACTCTATTCAAATCTGAGGCAAATTGTTTTTAACTAGATTAAACATGAAGGTAGAAATTATCGCCATGAAAATTATACACATTTGGGAAAAGCAATCTTTTAAATAGTGGTGTTGTACGAGTTGTCCATTCACTAAATGTTATAGCACGAACTTCATATATGTTAATACCAGTGGCGGATCCAGGGGGGGGGGAGCCTGGGGAAAAAACATGTAAAAACACGTTGATTTTGCCTTTAGGGAGGTGGGCCCTAACCCCTGGCGCTCAAGGGGGGGGGGGGGTTCCGAAAGTTGAAATAAACAGTAACTGATAGCAGATCATTTTTATAGATCTAAAACAGAGTTGGCCCTAACACTGATCCTTCGAGATAATGTTTGACCACATTGAACAAACTAAAATCGGTTATTAAGTCTGTTAACCATTCAAGAGGTTACCCTCGCATGCCATAGTTCGATGGTTTACCTAGTAATTTATTATGATTAGTTGTATTAAATACTTTCTTAAAATCGATGAAGATACTGTAAGGGGTTAGGAAATTAACCTGTAGAGGGCGTAATGTGGAGACAAGCCGGCACGCACTCTTTGCTTGTACCTCTCACAGGTGAGTTGACCAAACTTGAAGTTTGAACCACTTTTATGATTATTAAATATTAATATGATGTTATGCTAAATGTTTGTTATGTAAATTGAGTATTGTGTCAGAACGATTTCAGTGATTATTTTGCTGTATCATGTGGGTTGATATGATTGTAGTGGAAGCGGGGATTTAATGTTAAAATGTGCGATGCTTTAACATTATGATTTGTTATAGGGCCTTCATTCATTTATATTGTAGTACATGGTCATGTACACTAATCAATTGAACGCAGTACCAAAATTGGGTGTAGTGCGTGCGCTAATGTTGTACCTGGTCCCAGGGCCAGCGCCAGGGCCAGGGTTACGCTCTAATTAATATGTGATGAGTTAGTTCTTGGTTCAGGAACAAGGTCAGTGAGAAATATAGGGAACATAGAAAGAAATGCATGTTGTTTGCATTTTGGTTGCTAAGGGGATATTAATTATGGCACATCAAACAGTGACGATTGAACTTTGTTTGACTATTTAGCCATTAATGGGTTTCTAGCGCCCTCTATCATTGTAAACCTTATTTTTCATTTTGCAGATCAGTTAAAAGAATATTACATGTAACATTGATATGGAATAATAGGAGTAAGAGCAGTGGTGAAGGTAGGCCAGGAGATTGTCAGACTTTGTTTGGAAGTAAGAAAAGTATGGAAGATAAATATTTAGATTGGAGTGGTTGATGAAAGTTGTATTTGATGCAGATATAAAGAGATTTATAGTTTCCAGGATTTATCAATATTTCTAGTCTTGGGATATTTTGATATTTAAAGCAGAGATATTTTGTCTTTGTTCCATTGTTATGATATTGTCAGTTTCATTATTCATTCTATAATATGTGCTTATCTGTGTGTTGGTTTATCCAAATTTGTGAATGTGTTGCCTTATATGAGTTTCATATTGACTGTTACTTATTTGTTTAAGTATTTTGGTCAGGTATTTACCTGTATAAATGTTGAGAGTTTCAGCTTAATTGTACTGTACAGTGGCAATTGGTTTTTAAAGGGCAAATTTACTCGTTTTATACTTGATAAAATGACGTTTTGGGGAATGCATGATCTCCATGATAATGTGATATGTAATGTGTCAGTTACTGGTTACTACTAATAAAGGGACTCTTTGCTTGTTCCTCTCACAGGATATGTATGTATGTCATTGATCTCGAGATTTCGAGATCTCGACCACCTCACAATACCGAAAGTTACTTCCCCCTGATCTATGTATTTCAATGTTGAATTCATCAAGTTAATAAATGACAATGTAGTACCATGTTTCTTCCGAAATCCATATTGATTGTAATATAATGTATCATTTGTTTCTAAAAATGAACTAATCCGATATCTATCAATTTTTCTAAAACTTTTCCTATAACAGGTTGAACGTATGAAATTGGTTTATAGTTACCTGGATGTACTCTTGGCTCTTGTTTTATGTAGGAAAGTAACGTTTGCAATTTTTATTTCATCTGGAACCTTGCCAGTTTCTTATGACAATTAATTTAAATATATATGCCAGTGGATGTGAAATTTAGGGAGCACTATCTTTCATCAATTGCTCTGGACTGTTATCGTGACGACCGTTGCCCTTTTTTGGTATAAAGTAGCAAAACTTGACTTCTAACTTCAACTGCAGTTATTGGTTTCGAATTCCAAAAATAAATAAATTGCTATATATATATTCTGCCCCAAATAACCACCATATGCCATATTTTCATTCGGCAATTCATTTGCTAAATTCGGTCCAATATTTACCCCGAAAAAGTCATTAAATACATTATCAATATTAGATGCAGATATAATTTGCATATTTTCTCCATGAACCTACTTAATAAGTCTATTCACCTCATCACTTCTCGGTGATATTTATTTTCCAACTTACGATTCATTGATAATAGCCCATGTTTTATTTGTGTCGTGCATATTATTATGTAGCAAATTGCAATAGTAATTCAATTTTTCCTTTTTGGGGAATATTTGTCAGTACATTTCCGTACTCTTTGTACTTATCAACAAGACCCTGACGATGATTTGAAATAATAACTATTGAATACATCGTAGTTTTACATGAAAAGATGTTATGATCCCTCGAGAAATATCCATCTCATACAAAATTACTCGGTCTGTGCAAGTGGGCAAACAAAAAGAAAAGAAGGTCTACTCTTAAATATCAATTTTCACAGGCGCAATTGATTCTACGTCCATGTGCGCACGTGCGGGAGATCTGGGTATACCCACTTTTAAAGATGTAGACCAGCCTAACATCGAATTTATTTGAGCAAATGCAGAAAAACACGGATTAATAACTGAAATTAGAGAATATATTCATGAAAAGTGAAATATACTAGCTCATTTATTTTTAGAGATCCCTGCAAAAAAATTCTTGGCCAACGGTTCTCTCAGTATTTTGTATGGATTTGTTTGTTATTTTTTTCTTCTTCAAATTACTTCATTTAATTTTGATGAAGGTGTATAAATCCAAATTAAAATAATATATTTTAAAAAGTCCTGAAATAAATGAATTATCATTAAAACATATGAAGAAAAAAAAATTGTTTAGCTATATAAAAATACTGTACATAAAATATGATTCAACAAAAAGCAGTTAACAAAAGTATGAATATCCATTTGGGTGATGATCGATGTAGTTATGTACTGCGGACTATCTGAGCATAGTTATTTGTTTTATACACACCGGGCCAGGGGCGGCGCACAGTGGGCCAGGGAGGAACCAAAGTGCGCCAAAACTCATTTTTGGTGATTTATGTTTTTCAATTTTTTTTTGCCTAGTTGATAGGTAATACATTTAGGAGTACCTCAGAAAATATTTAATTCACAATGCACAATAACGGTATAAATCTACTCCTTCAAACAGCAAAATCCTACATATTCACAGCTTTAGTGCAAAAGTGACTTATTTTATAAATCTTTCAATTTAACATGAAGTTATTGATATGAAATTGCTCTCACATATTCCTGATAGTTCATTTCGTTGCATGAATAGGTTAAAATTAATAGAAACACAATGTTCATGACTAATTATCCATGTTTTTTTTATAAATCCAGAGGAAATGTTTAGATTTTCGCAGAGTTCTGCTTATAATTTAATACCACCATTTTCTCTGATGCCTCAGATTTAGGTGATACCAAATTTGGCTGCCCGATCTTGCATGTTGTTATGTTAGAGCCGATTTCTCTTGCCACATTGTTTTGGGGGTCCGCGGCTGAATCATGAAGGATTTGCGGTCATAAATCACGGCACGTGGAGGCGCGTGACACTTGTTCTGACACCGCGGACCAAAATAAACACATTTTTCGGGGCAATGTTGCAAGGAAAACGGCTCTAACATAATAACGGGCAGAATCGGGCAGCCAAATCTGGTATCAACTTAAAGCTTAGACATCAGAGAAAATGTTAGTAATCAAATTTAAGCGGAAATCCCTGGAAATCCAAACATTTCCTCTGGGTTTATACAAAATAAATCCCCCCAAATGTTTTTTTTTTTGGGGGGGGGCACCAAAAAAAAAGGGCACTTTCTGGAAAAGGGGGCACCTGCAATGAGAAACCTATAAGCGGAAATATACAACTTTTAGACATTGGAATATATTCCTTCGTTGTGATTAAATTATGAGGGATTATTTCAACACTTTTTTCTCTCTTTACATAGCCCAAGATACTACTTCAGCATCATACTTTGCAGTAGGGTGTGATGGTCTGAATATTCATTTGGGAGAAAGAGGTCGCATTGTGAACAATTACATCTTATTAAGAGGAAAAACAATAGTGGTGGGGCTTTAAGCACACTCTTATCATCAACGACTAAAATGAACATTTGATAAGAAACTTAATTATATAAACTCTAAATGCGGGGAAATAAAGAAAAACTTGCTCTAATAGTCGCTTTATGGACAACAGCGTAGGCCTACTTCTTATAATCTCTCTCTCTCTCTTCCCTCCGATATCCCCATCCCATCTCAGTCGCTCTCGTTCTCTCTTTTTCTTTTCTCTCCTCACCTTGCCCCTCTCTCTATTCATCCCCCCTCTCTCTCTCAGCATAACTATATGTCCCTCATCGTTTCGCAAACACAGAAGACCGACCATAAGTGTACAATGTCACCGGCAGCACTTTATCATTTAGCAAACTTTTATTCATCAAAATTGTTTTAAAACGACACTCAACGTTGACCTATGACTGCAAGTTTGAAAGCAGTGAATTTCTACTTTGACATTATGTATGACACTTTTAGTTTAATATGAAGGAAACATGTAAAACGACTGATAGAATTTATAAAGAGGACAACATAATTGCTTAAAAAATAAAAACACAGTTTCTTTTTGAAAGAAAAAGAAAGACAAAATACCGTATGGTAGGCAATTAACATTTCTAAAGTCACTAAAGTTTTCTTTGATTTAAATTTGTAACATAACACTATATTTCTTTCATTATCAGAATATCTATGAACTAAGAAAATAGTACAAAAATGACAGATCCTTGCCGTCACAAAATGTAGAATGTACACTGCCCTCATAATTAATTCATACAAAATCATATTATCATCACGAAAATGATCGTTCGTAATCATTTCTCTCGCACATGATTACTAATCATAATTAATTGCAAGAAACTCTACAACACAACGTATCACCAATATACAAGCAGATAGTATCTCCGAAGTCGCTTACTAGCTGTAATACATAAACATGATACTCAAGAAAACGTATGTGTGAAAAATTCCAGACTGGATAGCATTGTACGGAAGCCTCAAGGAACGTCATACATACTTGAGACGAAGAACAAACTCTATAGAAAACTATATACAAAACTATATATAACACAATATAAAAAATCACTCTAAAAAATATGAGGTTGCACAATTCTTGGATACAAACATCGAAATAGTATTATATGTATATATACGTAACATTTTCTTTCCATTTTAATTTTTAACTCGAAAATAAACAAACAAAACTCGTAAAAATTCGTCTTTTACATCACAAATTTCGACTAGGCTTATAAGTCTCAATATTTCCATACTCGTACAAAATATACATCAAAAATATCTGAATTCCAAAATAAGATGACAGTTATTTCACAATCTTTTTGTTGCTCAGTGTAGCGATATTTGACACATATTGTATGTGAAGCATTAGTGCCAGATGAATGCAATGAATATCATGTGAAACTCCTATTATTTACAAGTCTTGTAACATAATTATTACAACAAACTGCAACGTAACCTTGTTACAAACTGTCACTCATAGATTTGTTTTAAAACAACTACAACAGTTTCTGTTGGAATGATATTGTTTTAATCATTGACATACTATATTTAATGAACATTTCTACAAGTAAAAAGCAATGTCCGTGGTCGTTTCAAATATGAAACTTTGTTTTGACTTTTGTATGAAAATCTGGAAACATGTTTGCAAGGGTAACAACTAGTGTATTAATGGAACATTGAGAATTATAGTATATTCTCCAGGTAATTAGATTGATCAGTGTAGCGACAGTCAAGAAAACAAAGGAATCTTCAAAATATCACAAAGAATTCTCCATCATAATATATACATACTAATTAGTAGACGATACAGGTAAACATGTCAGTGTGACAACAATAACAACAACAACACTAAAAAAATCCATACATAAAGGCATACAAAACCATAAAATAAGGGGTTCTTCTGTGGAGAGGTTTGGCATGAATATTCTCAATAGTCTGTAAAAGCATTTTCAGTAGGCTATGTACAAAATAATTATTGTGATTTCTTAAAAGATAGCACTCATCTTCTGTACTAGCTCGAACTAGACCTTGAAATTTTAACTCTAAGATTTGATCCAACTCGACAACACGTTAAGCGACTTTCTTGACGTGGTAAATAACGTGAAAAACAAAAGAAAAAAAGAAATTCTAAAAATAACTGTACAATATTTTGCACACAATCGTGCAAGTATCAACCCAATATAAATTTAAATATATACACAAATACAAACAATAAATAACGATCTTCTTAACAGTTACATCATGTTTGTAACATAATTCAATATACTTTCTTGAAAATCGTAAGCGTCCTATACATTAGTGTACGTGCATGAAAACAAAGGAGTCTTCGGAATGTCTTGATGATCGCAGGTTATTCTGTTCGAAACGGAACACAATTGCAATTTTTTTTTTAGATCGGGGCTCCATGCATTTATACTCTGTACAAACCAATATTTAAATATAATCAGTAGAAAATTATCGTTATTTCTCCAATTATTATAATTTACACTCCATCATTTGCTGTACATCATAATCAATATATACATACACATTAAGATAATGAAGGAAACATACACCCCATAATAGCTCACAGGAGTGGTATGCTCTGTATAAAAATACTAACTGCGATATCATATTGTCAGTAAAATTACCAAAAGAGTCACTCAAGATTCTACAAAATCATGAAATACATTATTTGAGATAAAATGGAATGTGCCAATTTCATGAACGACACATCATTTTCGGTCATTAACTTGAGCACAAGTTCATGGGAAAAATGCTCTTTTTGTATTAACAAGAAAACACTGGTGTGAATGAATATATAGAATGCTGCCTTTGAATGTCGTGTTGAACAAATTTAGTGAAATTCAATAACATTACATTGTAGTTCCGTGTGCATAACTATATACATTGTACTTTGTATATAATTTCGTTGTAATATCACAAAATGTTCTGTACATCCTAACTGTGAGCTAAATACACATTATTTACAATCGATTTATTCCTCTCAGTACTGTTAAAGCAACAGTGTATACAAATATATGTTTGCGAAATATACAGAATAAAATCATACACTCTTGCATTCAGTAGCTGATTGGTATATTCTCTTTCCTATGTGCAATTAAAATAATGTAAATACTACAAGTTCAAAAAGTGTCAGCAAACAATGTTATTTCTGCAGTTGAGATTCAACTTCTGTACAAACGTGCGATATATACATATATGAATTCACCTTCTTAAATACTTCCATAATTCAGTAGCTGAATTATATTCACTTTTCATTGTGCAATCAAAATAATGTAAATACTTCAAGTAAAGCAAGTGTCAGCAAACAATGTTATTTATGCAGTTGATATTCAACTTCTGTACAAGCATACGATATATATATATATATATATATATATATGTATATATGAATTCACCTTCTAAATACATCATTATAATTCAGTAGTTGATTTTCATTTAGTAGTTCATTGATAAATTAACTTTTCACCGTGCAATCCAAATAATGTAAATACTTCAAGTTAAAAAAGTGGCAGCAAGCAATGTTATTTCTACACTTCTGTACAAACGTGCGATATATATACGTGTATATATATATGAATTCACCTTCTAAAATGCATCATTATCAACGCGTCCATGAAATGTCTTTGTCGGTATATTTTGAAGAATAAAACAACAACATCCCTAAGTCTTAAAAATATTATTCAATATTATTTCAATGAGTCAAAGTTAAACATGAAGTTCATGTAACAGATATAATTCAGGAGAATAGAGTACATCCCTTTATATTGTCTAAACTCATCCAGATTACTAACATGATCTGGTAAGTTCCGTAAGTGAGAATTGCCATGATAAAACTTTCGCATGAGTGCAGGGAAACAAACGACCCTTTTTTCGCAATTCAGCTCAAATTCTTACAATATAACGGGTGTTTATTACAGGTAGACTATTTATAGTTAATATTTTTGTCAATGTTGTTGTGTTGAAATAGTTCAACCTTTAAGTGTTTAATGAATAATGCAAAATTCGTTTATATAAAGATGCACAATGTGCTCTCTGTACATGAAAGACTCTGTGTCATCAAAGAATGATATATCAATAATATTACATCAGTGACAGTATTTACATATGTACAAAATAGTATGTAATATTTGTATGATATGAAATCTGGAAGATACTACATTTAAATCAATACATTGTTTTGTGGCGCCAATGGCTTCATTGTATTCTGTTGATAGAATGTTTTGACGCAATCAGAACAGATATATAATATTCCAGAGTCTTGCAGACGATTGAATATGTACAAAATTAGAAAAATATTTATATTCATAAAATCCTCCATCATATGACACTTGAATCAAAAATTCATTCATCATTACAACATTATAATATATCAATGCAACTTATGTATGTGAATAAGTCAGTGAGAATACAGTACATCAATTATGGTCTTCCTAACTACCATATATTAGTATGTTCTTTAGTTGCTTTTAACATCATAAAACATATATTCACAAAGATTACGATGTATACAAATATCTGTGAATTATAACACTTCTACAGTAGTGCAAAAACAAAGAAAATTTATGTCACAGAAAGGGTGTGCACTTAATAACAATCTTGGCAAAATATATTACAGCACATCTATCAGTTTAATGATGAGTAATTGAGTTTAAAAACTTGTTTAATGCTGCAAAGACTGTTAAAGACATCTAAACTGAATAGCTATTATTTAATGTATTCATTGTATCACAATTCAAAGCAAGATAAACCCAAAATTGCCATTACAACAGTAAAAGATGGACATTTAAAATAAATAGCTATCATTGAATTTACTCAGTGAGGGCCTAATAGATACGGTGGTACTGATTTACGCATAAACTCAATAATATATGGTACATATCAGTATATCTGACAAAAGTAAAAACAATTTTTGTAAAGGGAAATAGTATTTCTATCTTTTGCAACAAGTCGATTCTGTACGGATGACAGAAATAGGATATCGAAAATTCAAACTAATCAATTTATATAAAGAGATTATTTACACATTTAATGCTTATTTTTAATGACATTTTAATACGCATCCGCTGCGTCGATCAAAGCATCTGGCAGGTATCAGAAGTGTCTCTGTGGTGTAGTGCGGGATAACTTTCCCATTTTGTTCCAACAAATAAAATTACTAAAATTTCACCTTTTCAAAAAGTTATGACTCAGATGGGTCTATTCTTGATAAGTTGCTATCCATAATATATTTTGAGTAGTGCCCCAAGGGAAAAGGCAATAAGGAGTTATCCGCAACTAGGTCACATACACAATTATCACCGAGCAGTTTATTTGAGATCCGCATAGACTTAGTGATCTCATATTTCAAACATTCCTTACTTTCTTGTTTTTGGTCCTTTTAATTTCAAACTTTAAATCAAATGTCAATGCACATGATTTAAAGTACTTCGTTCGAATGATACATAAGTTAAAGAAATATGATATCGACCAGTGTGAGAGGAAAAAAAGGGCCTGATGGCATCAGTCAATTCATAAATCTACCGAATTTAATATTATTCGATTGGTTTTTAGTCAAAAGTGATATTAATAAGCCACTACATAGTCAGATTATGCGCATGTGCAGATAGAGATCAGACGAATATTGGACACGTGCTTATGAAATTTATGTCATCATTATTAATGTATGCACCGACAGTTCTAAGGAACACAGGTGGAAGAATTCTTCTCAAGAGGGCAAACAAATATACATCCATGACTTTGGCAGTGATAATTCTAAAGTGCACAAAGTGGGAGAGCCCCATGTGTAAAAGATCTGTGGATATTGGGGGTCGGGTGTATCATGGGCTAACTACAAACTGGTTTATTTAGCGCGATTACAAATACTGTTACCGCTTTCATAAGTACATATCAACTCATTCAAATCTTCTCGCAAGAGTCACTAGAAGAATATGGTCACTCACGTCTTGCTTCGATTCCACAATGCAGGTACGTCGTTTATGTGAAAGCAGTAAAAACGAAAATGATAGTTGTGTATACCTAGATACGTATCCTTCGAACCTAGCGTTCATGATCTGGACGGAACCAATGATGTTTGAACCACTGCAAGAATTTTACGGGCGAGCTTGATCATTTCCTCACCTTTGGATTGGTCGCTAAAGGCCTCGTGAGGAATCTGTGATGAGGCGCACCTATCCGGGTACCGAGCCTGTTGATCACCCACGAGAGAGCTGAGCTGGCATATGTTCTGGAGAAATTCTGATGATTTTACGTGTTCACGCACGTGTTCACTCGCGTGTTCACTGACGTCACAGGCTAGACCATAAATGTTATGGGTACAACTGTAACTTCCTCTGATAGCAAGTTGAGCAGCTTTGAGGGCCTTTTCTACACTCTGGTGGCACTTGTATGCCACCCACTCAAGTGAAGGCTCATCCTGTGGGTTAAGATCGTGTTGAGCAGCACGGAGATCTTCTTGTCCTTGGCGAAGCCAACGGCGTGCATTGCGGATATCTGGTGATCTCGAAGCCTCAGTGAAGAAGCTATTCCAGTTAGCTGATCCAGAACCCCCTCTACCCCCTCCTCCTCCAAAACCAGAACCAGCTCCTGCCCAAAATCCTGATTCAAATCCTCCGAAGTCAGTATACCGTCGTCGGTCTTCCTTTGCTCTCTGTTCAGCTGATTTGAAAAGGTCTTCATACGATGAACTTGTTTTTGAAAGACCCTTTCCTAGTCTTTGTAGCTCGCTCTGGAGATGTTTAAATGCTTCGTCAAACAGTTCCTTCGAACCTTCTGGATGCTTGTCTGGATGCCATTTTAACATCAATCGGCGAAGAGCCTTCCTTTTCTGCTCCTCTGGAAGCTGCCAGATCTCCTCCAATTCTGCAGTCACCTGTTCCTTTGCTTCTTCAATATCAGTCGGAAGAGATGATTCCCGATGACCAGAAAGACACGGTCCAGCATCATCTGAGTTTACTTTGTCAGATGGAACAAGCTCCATACCTGATGTAGACTTCGGGATGTGAAGCTTGTGCATGTCCACCACGTTGGCTTCTATTGGGCTGTCCTGACCAATGCCGATGAGATAAACTGACTTGAGCGACTCATTGCGTATCCTCTTATCCACTACTGCGTATATGTAGTAGTCACCGTCTTCATCGGTTTGTGCGTAGCCTATATATTCGCCTGTGCTGAAAGACGTCCAGGGGTCGTGTTCTATGAGGTGGTAGAGTTGTTCTGGAATAGTACTTCCAGGATTAGGCAACTTGAAACTTGTGTCATCTTCCATGTTTTCTACGGCAATGCCGAACTTCGCTAGTGCTTTCGGGATGGTAGCTGGGGATTCTGGAGATAGCAGGATAGACATATAATTTCTATCCTCAAACACATTTCCAAGGACTTGGTTGACATGGATTGCAACACTTAATAGTGTTTCCATTCTATTTTCTTCTTCACTATGTTGTACAAACAGCTCATTATCACTGTTGATGAAGGAAGGTACTTCGGTTTCACTACCTTCTATGTCTTGGCCATTGATTTGCAGAATCGAATGTAACTGCTGCATACATGTAATCTTCAGTCCAGTAAGGCAAACTCTAAACCGTTTCCTAGTCTCCTCGTCCACTTTTCGACCGTTGTGTCTCATAATGGAGCAAACAGCCATAAGAAACTCCTTAGACTGCAGGATTTGAAGTCTTCTTCCAAACTCACATGGTTCGTTTCCAGTCAAGAAACACTTTTGCGAATCGTTACCAGTCTTGCTCAACATTTCTTTCACTTCTGCGCTTACTGCTTTCGGTTTCATCCTTTCAGGAAGCCTGGCGATAGCTTCTCGCGCGATTCGTTCGTGACTTTGAAAGATCTTGACGAGTGGTAGATTAGGTCTAAGGAGTCGGTTTGTGTAGTGTTCCACATCATTCACTAGAAGGCGATCTGATCGTTCCAAGCTTTGCTGACATGAAGGTAGATACAGGGAGTGTCCGGGAACAAATGCATCAGCTATCTGTGAAGAATCGGTCTTCATTAACTCTTCATAAAGGCCACATGTGGCCCTGTCTACCATGTTTACTACATTCGGGTTTGACCATGCACTCTGTCCTCTTTCGAAGAGGCTTTCAAGAACAAAAGCATATTGGCGTATGGAAGGTTTCACCGTTCCACCAAGAATTTGAAATAACTTGAAGAAAGGAACCCACTTGTCTGGCAGCTGGTAGAGAAAAGGCTCTAGATTTCCTTCCATCGTACGTGATATCTGTTCTGCTTTGACTAAGCGATGCTCATCCTCGAGCTCCAAAAAGACGATAGGTACATTTCGCAACTCGTCTCTGATGATACAGCACCTTTCACAGGAGTCTTCCTGAGAGCAGCTTTGTCCTGCGCACTTGGAGGAAACGAACGTCAATATTTCCTGTAGTACACTAGCTAGATATTCAGGGTGAGATATCTTCTTGTCATTCTTCTGTTGGAGTCTGTTACATATATTCCGTAAATGCTGGATAACACTCATACGTTCAGGGTCCTGTGCAACGCCTATTTTCTCATCGAACGTTTCTTTACAAGACCAGCATTTCCCTGAGGCCGCATATGTTGGCAGGATGCTGTTGATGGACCATATCAGTTGTGTGTGTTCGAAAGAACTTGATCCAGAATACCTCATGAGAGTTCCTTTCTTCATGAAAGGTGGATGAATGGATTTCATCTCTGTGCTGATCCCGTCACTCACAAGAAAGTCAACCATACCGATTCGCTTTAGGAAAGAAGAGTCTTTGTGAAGATCACATCTCCTTTTCAATTCCGACACAAGGGCACGTGACTTCTTTTCCATCTTGTTGAGGTCAAAGTGTGATTCCTGCACCTGCTGGACAAAGGAGAGGAATAGGTCTCTGGTAATAACAACTTGTAGTCCTATTTCTCGAAGGAAAGCAAGGCCTAAAGAATCTATGACGCGCTTTGGTGGAAGCTGGACCTCGTTCCACATTAGAGAAAATATCTCGACTTCTGGGTCATAGAAGTCCACAGCCTTCAGCAATTCCCCATTTGCAAAGGTTATGAAACGCAGGTGACTTAATCTTAATCTCTGACTAGCTTCCTCCCTAGTTCCACTAAAGGACTTCTTTGGGTAATGAGGGGGTAGCTCTTGTAGTAGTTTTTTGATCCGCACAAGATGTTCAAGACGACTGTCTTCGCTGAGTTGGTCAAAGACCGGCAGAATGTACTTTACATACACGTCAATCTCTGTTGTATCAGTCAATCCTAGCTTCTTGTATAGAGATTTAAGCGATATGTTGTACTGTAGGAATATAGCACGAGTGGTACTAACCCATTTACCTTGTTCCTTTTTTGGAATCTTACTTGGGAGGACAAGAACTGTGTCGAATTCTCTGATACTGACAAAGTCACCTGCAATCGACTTGAAGCAAGGGAGGCTCTTCAACCTCTTGAGATCAGCTTGACTTTCACAGTTACTGAAGAATCTCAGGATTTCTTCGTGCTGATCAGCTTTGAGGTTTTCAAATCTCTCGAAGTCTCTATCAACCCAGTACATCAAAGCATCTAAGACCCTCGTGCTATCGTCCTTGTGCGTGACGAGATGATGTATCAATCTAGAATTGTCTTTGTGAAGAATGGATTTTTCGACCTTGTAGACGTTCAGTGATTCAAGTGCTGAGTAGAGTTGCCAATATCTTTTTTCCGACTCGGTGGGTGGTTGAACTATTATCGTAGACGATATGCTGATAGGGGCCACTAGCTTAATTTCCCGACGATACTGACGTTTCGTTTCAGTGACAGGTAATATCGCCCAACGGCCAAGTTCAACTCTGATATCGTGAGCAAAATCAGTCCACTTGGTCGTCTCTGTGCAGAAGGATTCAAGAAGACTCCACAAACGTTCAAACCATTCAGATGAAAGGTTGTACTGGAGCGTAATTATTTCATCTGAAGCACACTCGAGATAAGGGTGGCAATCATCAAGAAGCGCAGACACTGCTGTCACATCAAGCTTACAAAAGACATCGGCATTTTGTGGTAGAGTGTATAGAAAATTGATATGTAAAAACCTATGAATCTGAGGCTTGAAAAGATTGCAGAATTCTGATGCAAAGACTTTTTCATCACGTGATAACCTCCTCAAGTTCCCATCCTGAGTGAAGAGCAATGGTAGTCCGTGAAGACTTTCTTCGAAGTTAGATTTTTTTTCCTTCTTGCAGTAATCTATGAGTCCCTTCAGTCTCTTCTCGTCATGGATCCTTGATTTTGAAAGTATCATTGGTAATTGCCTCTGAAGGGGGTTGTCTCCGCGAAGGAAAGACACCACATTTGAAGGTAAAACTTCAAGAACTTCATAGTTTACTGATTCATGGTTCATGGTTTCCTGATTGAGATGCTTGCATGCATTGCGGAGACTGTGCATTACCCATGTCGGAGACTCTAGTAATGGAAATGTGATTTCGATCAGTGTCTCCTTTAGTCTTTTCACATTTTCTTGCATCTCAGCCTTCAAGGAGCTACTTGTAGGTAATGTGTAGTGGTCACTCATTTGGTTTGCCAGTGTGTTGAAATAGCCCACCTTTGATTCATCTGGAGACTGCATGTGCACGACAGGGGTCTTCCATGTTAGGAAAAAGTCGCTGTTGCAATCATCTTTTCTGTATAGAGAAGGAAATAGCATCAGGGCTTTCGAGGCAACAATTTCGTATACGGTGGCTTCAAGCGCTTTCCAGTACGGCCCTTTATCGCTGTTGATAGGAAAGAAAGTGTGGTATTTCTGAAGGAGTTTCAAAGTGTGAGCTTTCTGTTTACATGACATCGTTCCTGACCATTCATATTTACTGACAAAGAATTCCTGTATCCACAAAAGCAACTTCACATAAGCCGGTGCAATAACTTTCTGGATGAGGTGAAAGTTCCACTTTGTTTGTTCATCTGTTTTGCTACCTTCCCACAAGTGTCTTCTACTCTCATGGTCTAAGGCGAAGTATCCGTGTACGTGAACTGGAAGTCCCGTTGCAATGGGAAGGGGTAAGAAGCAGAAAGCCGTTCCTTTGAGTTCCCCTCTTTTATCTGTCAGACGGGCAGCAACAGCCCCCAGTGGAAGTAGTTTACGTTTTCGCATTATGTTTTCTTCAGCCGTGTCTGCACTTCCTACTTGCTGACATATCACCCAATCCTCATCTCTTCCTTTCCCTTTCAATCTCATCTGGTATATGACTTCTGCTGGTTCTGGTTGCCAGGTACTGTCATCCTTGGCTGCTCTGCTGATATCTTGAACTTTGCGCAAGAAATCCATTTTCTTTTCACCTTCCACTTCGGTTATCTCTGCAGTGATAGTACGAGTAGAGCCAATAGCTCCTGACCTTGTTACCTCTGATATGCTGATTGTAGTGATGTTTTTCAGAAACAAAAGACTCTCGAATGCAGCATTCTCAAAGTCTTGTAGTAACTTCCGAATCTCCTCAGGTTGCCATACGTTTTTGCTGAGTTTTGAAGCTTCTTCCCGCAATGGAAAACGAAAAACTGTGAAGTCCTCTTCTCCGTCTGCAAGAATGTCTTCCAAGTAGCATTGAAAGGTATCTGGATACGAAGAACGCACACTGTCATTAACCCTTATCTGACGGCCCGGCTTAGTCGATGTTGCTCCCGGAATATACTTCTGCAGAGGGTCAAACATGCATAATCGTTCACGTTTGGAGATGAAACTTGGGCAATCCGTAAGTTGATACACCGCATTGAAACCGACCCCATAACGGCCTATCTTTTCCATATGATCAGCTTTGCTACCTTCTCCAAGATTCTGTATCCCACGAATATCTTCATCTGTAAAAGACTTGTTGTTGAAGACACAAAGAGCTGGACCCTGCAAAGCTTTCATGCCATCTCCTAGAAGTTTCTTTCCATTATGTGAGCGAGGATCGTAGACAAAGTGGATTTGAGTTGCTCCAGCATCGTCTGCATTTTGAAGAAGTTCTTTCAGAATTGTTTCATCAGACGGGTATGATTCAAGAATCCGCTTGATACGGGTTGTAAGTTTCTCATGTTGGCCAAACTCCTCCCCTGGGAAACCCATATCGTATGACCGGAGCATCTGTTGTCGAACATCCTTTACTTTCAGCTTTTTTGCAAGCATAAAACTGATTCTCATGTGACACTTATGGAGTTTGACTTCGTCGTATTCAAACCAGTCAACGTCACTGTAGCAGAGATCTGATACAGGCCTCATGCATTTGTGCTCATCTGGGAGAAATGCATCTGGAGACCGTCTCTCATCAACATCATCATCTTGGAGGAAACTAGCAAGTCGATCGGCAGCTAGGATAGCAACCTCCAAGACCCCATCATCTAGAGGTTTCCCACTTCTATCCTCGTATATAGATTGAAGAACACCTTGATAGTCTGCGGCATCAAATTCCCTCTTCAATGCTGCACGTTCCAGAAGAATGGGATATTGTTTCAGGAACTGGGGAGCTTTATGTAGATACGGTGGAAGATCTTTATCTCCATAGGCAACCATAGAGGCCACTACAAACTTGCGATCTACAAGGAAGAATGATTGATTCTGAAGATCTTCGTTGGAGATGTATGGACTATTATCTTTACAAGCAATTTCCACACGCTCGTAGACCGCCTCGCATATCATTTGTAATCGATGAGGAGAATTGGAGCCATTATTCAAATCGTAGTGACTACGAAAGTTCGAGAACTGCCTGAGTACATCTTGGACGGAGGGATATTTATCTGCAAGACCAAGAGATTGCTCGACTATGTAGGGGAGCTGCCACTCTTTTGATTTATCCACAACGTTTGACGTGCTGCTTACCAAATATGTTTTAGAATGAGAGTACACATCGTTAGCAGATGCATAAGCACAGTCCCTTTCCACCCATAGTAGAGCTGGATCTCTGTTTTCTTCACACAAGATAGGCAAGAATGGGATACTCGCAAGCCTCTCTCTGAGGTTTTCGTTCCCATTCCATTCACTCCTCAACATCTCCGAAAGATACTTCAGTACAGCATGGCATCTCGTTTGAGCTCCTTCCATACAGCTTGAATGCAGAATGTGAACAGTCTCGCATCGCTCGACGAAAATATCTTCATGAAGATAGTCTTTCACCATTCCTAGCTTAGTTAATGACGCCAATGTGTTGGTGCCATTGAATTTTTCTCTCAGAGGGAAAACCTTGTCAGACTCCGAGTACAAAGGTGCAGCTTTGCCTTTCGGGTGTACTAGATCACAAGGTTTCCGCAGTTCAGATCCTCCCTCTACTGGTATGCATTCCACATCTTTTAGTTTCTGCTGTAGTGTGTCTTCACTTTTATTGAGTGCAAACAAAACCAGTTGATTTCTGATGTTGTCCGGCATCTGACTGATGTGTGGTAGAAAGACTTCATCGAAGAACCTGTTGAAATCATAAGTTCTCTTGAGAACTTCATTTATCAGCTCTACTCTTCTTATGGCTTTCCAAGTTTTCTCGGTCAATGACATCACTTCCATTGAGGGGAGATGGTCGCGTAGTACCTTGGTTACCACATCACTGACTGATGTCTCTTTCTGAACTTCTTCACTAAGGAATACAACATTCGTGAACTGATGCGATTTGTCATCTTTCCAGAACAATGATGGTTCACGGCCATCAAACCCATGTACCATTGCTTTGTAGAAAGCATCAAACAGTGCTGAAGATTCTGAATTCTTTGGTACCTCATCAATATCCGGCCACAACTGTTCAGGAGACATATTTGATCCATATCTGTCCTTCACTTGTTGAATAAACTCACTGTCAGACAAGAGTGAAACGTACGCTCTGCATATCACATCGGCCAAAAGTATGTGATTCCACTTCTCAGATATCAACCTTCCATCGGGCACTGGCATGTGAAGACTCCGGCGATCCTCTTTTACAGAAAAAGACCCGTTGATATGTACCGGGAGCATGCTGTTAATTGAGAGGGGAAGGAAGCAGTAGATCTTCTTCTCAAATTTAGACATTGGTAGTCTATGAAAAGGAAAGGCTACCGCACCTTCTGGTGAAAGTCCACACTCTTTGCCATCTGGAGATTTTGCTAGAGATGCTGCCTGTTCTGAAGTCTTGCATATCACTTTGACAGTGTCCAGGTCTCCACTAACTTCTGGTTTCTGTGACATCACTTCATTTCCCTTTGCAGTCATTGTGCAGCGGAATGATTCAGTTGACACGACAGTATCGTCATCCTTCACCCTAGGAGATTGCATGGTCTTCTGTATGGTGAGTAACTCCTCAGCACTGGTAGGATCGCTAGAATTCTCAGAAAGGTAGAACAGGGAAACCTTCTTCACCTGTTTGGTGAACATCAGGAGGTTTTGTGATGATTCCCACATTTTCTGCATCAGGTTGATCATTTTCTCCCCATCGTAGCTCTCCTTGCATATTTGGCTTTTCTGTGCAGCTTCTTTTGAACGGAGGGGCAGTCTAAAGAGTGTTCCGTTGTAGTTAAATGACTCATTTCCTCCACTGAAATCGAGCCCAAACACTCCATTGAATGGCTTGAACTGATCTGGGAATCTCCGGAGTGGTTTGGAGTTATTCAATCTGAGACGAACCCCGGGTTGACTCTTGTTCGGGAGAACGTTTCCAAGGTGTGTGGTATGAGGGTCGAAAAACTGCATGTAGTTCCTACTAACCAAACTTGGAACATCAGTTAGGCGGTACACCGAGTTGAAACCGGTCCCAAACTTCCCAATCTTTTCAGCGTCCTTTTCCTTGGTACGCCCTCCAAGACGGAGAATGTTTTCAAAGTCTTGGTCTGTGAACACGGCATCGTTGTATACCCAAAGGGCTGGTCCCTGACAAGAATTCATTTCAGGATGGAATAGTTTCAGGTTTGCATTTTCGTTTTTTCTCATATCAATGAGAAAGCGAACTTCCTGAGCTCCTGCATCTTCCGCATTTTGTATCATTTCACTAACGATGGCGGTGTCCACATAGTTGTTCTTGAGAATATTCCACAAGCGCATAGTCAGGGGTTCATGCTGCCCAGCTGGTGTGAAACCCTGCAATTCTTCTGTATCTAGGAGAAGTCGACTGACAGGTCGTACATGGAGGAATATTGCAAGTTCCATTGAGACATCTTGATGAATCAAAGTAAAGTCTTCATCGTCATCCATCTCCTCATTGTCGCTGCTTTGTCTCAACCAGTCTCTGTCCACGTATGCGCTCTCATCAACTGGAATGAGATGACATTCTTCTCTTTGCGATGGAACGAGTAAGCGTACCCGAGCTTCGTCTGAGAGCTCTCCTGCGGCGTGTAGATGGTGAAGGATCTGCAGTACAAGTTGGCACTGTCTTTTTTGGAAGGTAACATTTGCTCCTAGGACGTCACATTTGCTCTTGATTTCATGTAGTATTTCAATCAGAGCTTCCGAATTAGTGTCGATGTTCCTTTTGACCCCAAGCGCCTCAAACAAATCCTTAAACGCACAAGTAGCCTGGGGAATAGATGCCATGTAAGGAGCTAGATCAAACGGAAGATTACCTGTACACATTTTGCTTGGTTCTGAAAAGCCATTGCCATTCCAAACACAACACTCTACTCGATCCAATAAACAGTTTCCGACGTTTGAATCACGTTGCCATTCTTTCCTTAGAAATGCATAGATCTCCTTGAGCATCGGTATTATGTCTGTTACATCTTGTTCTGTTCTGTCTGTGGCATACTTCACACAATGTTCTATTTGTGCTATGACGTCCGAGATCACTGGAGTGTGGAATGTTATTCCAAGCAGAGTGAATGCTGTGGAAAACAGAACATCTTGTTGAGAAATAAAAGACTTGGAAGCTCCAGACATTAGCACGGCTTGTTTCGTTTCTATCAAAATCTCTTGGGGAGTTGTGAGACGGGATGAAGTGTTCCCACGCCATTTGATATCCGGTGGGTAATACTCTGGCGGAGACTGTTTACAAGGGATACATCGTTTGTTCATCATGAAATCTCTTACAGTGCTGCCGTCGGCCAGTGAACGGTCTAAATGACCAGGGTTCTTCCCGAGGAGATCAAGTAAAGCTCTGGCCTTCTTGGGGCACTGTGTTTTCTCAACTAGATCAACACATGCAACCATCTCAACTGGAGTAACTTCATTCGGTCCTCGCATACCAAGGCGGTTGAACACCGGCATCAGATGAGCTGAATCAAATGGTGCACCTTGAAATACTCCCTGAAGCTCAAACAATTCACGGAGTGTAGGGTCATCTTGACGCATGAGGGCGCGTGGTGTCTTTAGTTCGGCTCCTCCTAAGACGGTGATGCATTTCACATCTCGAAGTTTCTGATGCAGGTTACCGTCCATTTCAAGCGCAAAGAGAATGAGGCGGTCTCTCAGATCGTGTGGCACTTGGTCTACATATGGCAGGAACGCTTCATCGAACAGTCTGTTCATATTGTATGTTCTAGTCTCTACCATATCACGTACTCCTGCCCTCTCGAGTGCTTGCCACGTCTTCTTTGATAGCTCTATCACTTCCACCATACGTCCACTGTGACAGTACTCCTTCAGATACGTTGTCAAAATCTGTACACAGTCGTTCTTGATTCCTTTCATCGTTTGCAGTTCCTCGCCGAGAAATACTACATTGTGAAACTGACGAGGTTCGTCATTTGTCCAGAAAACTGCTGGTTGTTTGCCATCCAATCCGCAGATTATCGTTTTGTAGAAAGCATTAAACAGCCCTGAACACACTGAATTCTCAGGTACTTTATCAACATCAGGCCACAACAACTCTGGCGACACATCTGTCCCGTATGTATTCTTGATTTGTTGAATGAACTCTTTGTCTGATAGAAGAGAGACATATGCTCGGCAAATCACGTCAGAGAGCAATATATGATTCCATCTTTCAAAGACAGTCACCCCATGTGGTGTCGGTGATTGTAGACTTCTTCGATCTTCGTTAATGGCGAACCTACCATCAATGTGAAATGGAAGCAGGCTTGGAACTGACAAAGGTAGACCGCAGTAGATCTCCCCATCGATTTTCTGCAAGTCTCTTACATTCAATGGGATAGCTACGGCAGCCTGTGGAGATAGCCCATGTGACTTTCCTTCCTGAGACTGTGCAACAACTGATGCTTGTTTTGAAGTCTTGCATACCACTTTGAAGGTGTCGAAAGAATGTGAATGCTCCCGAATTCCTATTCCTTCGATTTTTGGCAACACTTCAGCTCCCCTTGAGGTCATTGTGCAGCAGAATGATTCAGTTGACACGACAGTATCGTCATCTTTCACCCTAGGAGATCGCATGGTCTTCTGTATGGTGAGTAACTCCTCAGCCCTGGTAGGATCGCTAGAATTCTCAGAAAGGTAGAACAGGGAAACCTTCTTTACCTTTTTGGTGAACACCAGGAGGTTTTGTGACGATTCCCACATTTTCTGCATCAGGTTGATCAGTTTCTCCCCATCGTAGCTCTCCTTGCATATTTGGCTTTTCTGTGCAGCTTCTTTTGAACGTAGGGGCAGTCTAAAGAGTGTTCCGTTGTAGTTGAATGGCTTATTTCCTCCACTGAAATCGAGCCCGAACACTCCCTTGAATGGCTTGAACTGATCTGGGAATCTCCGGAGTGCTTTGGTGCTATTCAATCTGAGACGTACACCAGGTTGACTCTTGTCCCGGAGAACGTTTCCAAGGTGCGTGGTATGAGGGTCGAAACACTGCATGTAGTTCCTACTAACCAAACTTGGAACATCAGTTAGGCGGTACACCGAGTTGAAACCGGTCCCAAACTTCCCAATCTTTTCAGCGTCCTTTTCTTTGGTACGCCCTCCAAGACGGAGAATGTTTTCAAAGTCTTGGTCTGTGAACACGGCATCGTTGTATACCCAAAGGGCTGGTCCCTGACAAGACCTCATTTCAGGATCGAATAGTTTCAGATTTGCATTTTCGTTTTTTCTCATATCAATGAGAAAGCGAACTTCCTGAGCTCCTGCATCTTCCGCATTCTGTATCATTTCACTAATGATGGCGGTGTCCACATAGTTGTTCTTGAGAATATTCCACAAGCGCATAGTTAAGGGTTCATGCTGCCCAGCTGGTGTGAAGCCTTGCAATTCTTCTGTATCTAGAAGAAGTCGACTGACAGGTCGTACATGGAGGAATATTGCAAGGTCCATTGAGATATCTAAATTAATCAAAGTAAAATCTTCACCGTCATCCATCTCCTCATTGTCAGTGCTTTGTCTCAACCACTCTCTGTCCACGTATGCGCTCTCATCAACTGGAATGAGATGACATTCTCCTCTTTGCGATGGAACGAGTAAGCGTACCCGAGCTTCTTCTGAGAGCTCTCCTGCGGCGTGTAGATGGTGAAGGATCTGCAGTACAAGTTGGCGCTGTCCTTGTCGGAAGGCTTCATCAGTTTTTGAATCGTCACATCTTTTCTTGATCTCATGCAGTATGTCAACCAGAGCATTGGAATTTGCTGCCATGTTTTGTTCAACTCCGAGCGCTTCAAACAAGTCTGCAAATGCAATAGTAGATTGCGGAATAGATGCCATGTAAGGAGCTAGATGAAATGGAAGTTTTACCGCACACATTTTGCTTGGTTCTGAAAAGCCACTTCCATTCCAGATACAAACTTTAGCTCGATTGAGGATGAGGTTCTTGGTGTTCTTGTCCTGGCGCCACGCTTCCATTAGAAATGAATAGATCTCCTTAAGCATTGGTACTATATCAGTAACATCTTCCCCAGTTCTGTCTTCTGCATACCTGACACAGTGATCGAACTGTGTCATGACATCCGAAATTATTGGAGATGAGATATTCATTCCAATCTTTGTGTAGACTGTAGAGAAACGACTCTCGTCCTCCTGGGAAGTAAAGCATTTAGAGGCTCCACATGTCAGTACAGCTAGCTTCTTTTCCCTCAGAATTTCGTGGGGAGTTGACAGTCTCGTAGAACGTTTACCATACCACTCAATAGCTAAGGGGTAATACTCTGGAGGAGACTGTCGGCAAGGAATGCATTGCTTCTGTTTCATATGATCAATGACAGATTTTTCGAGAAGGCTTTGGTTACTTGTGAGGAGCTCTAGTAGTGTTCGAGCCTTTTCTGGGCTTTGAGATTCAGCAACCATCTCAACACATGTAATCAACTCGGATGAAGTAACTTCACTTGGTCCACGCATGCCAAGCTGTTTGAAAGCTTCTATGACCTGAGGTGAATCAAATGGTGCGCCTGGAAATACTCCTTGAGAGGCAAACAGTTCGTCAAGCAATGGATCCCGTGGATCAAGGAGTTCACAGGGAGACAATAAAGAATTATTCTTGTTGGGGATGAATTTCATATGACACAAAATGTCTACGCTGGACTTGCAGTTGGCTTTGATATCTTTCCAGTGCTCCATTATCCACTGCAAGACGAGCTGTTTTTCTTGCTTGGAGTACAACTGCCCTTCATGAACTTCTTCCAAGACATTCATTATCACCTGATATTTTGATACTAGACAGACTTCTAACTTCTGTAGCAGACATTTAGATTTTGTTCTTCCATTGATCAAGAGCCCCTTGAGCTTCAATGGAGCAGGAATATCGTCTTGGCAACATTCGATGTACCCTTCGCATTGTTCAATACTGACCAAAGGTTTGTTTGAATTTCCGGTTCCATCGACTCTTTCAAATAGTGGTAGGCAACTTAGAAGTTTCTTACCATCATGGGAGAGTTTTGCCTGTGCAAGATATTCTACGAGAACATCTCTATCAATGGTGGAGAAGGAATGGAATATCTGGACCAGTAGTTCAACATCTGAAAGCAGAAGGCATTTAACTACCCCTTCTGATGTTGGCATCTTGATATATTCGTCACGCATGATAGCTGGATGGCGGAGAACATAATCAGGACAGTTTGTGACTGTCACTCCAATCTGTTGTAGAATGTTTGCCAGATCATTTGTCAATGTGAGACTTTGGTGACTTCTCTGGATAATTGCCGACTTTGGGCACAGTGGTAGTAATCTTCTACACTCACCATCGGCCTCAAACAACGGTAGAAGATGGATACCTTCAAAGAGTAGTAACTTACTTGAACTCTCTCTGTACAGCATTGACCAGACCTTTTCAAGCCATGTATTTAGAGAAGGCCCGTCTGTGTCTTGTACCCAGGTCCCTTGATCGTCTATCCGAGTTTTCATACTGGTCTTCAAGAGCTCTGCTACTGCATCAAGGGTTAATGCTTTTAGCTGATAACGCCCATCTGCAAATGAAATAAAGAATATTTACAATTGTTAATTTATTTACACAAAAGTTAATCGTTTCTGTATTTGCTATGCCTCTATTGTTGAAGTTATTCGATAAACTGTCAATAAAGGTTATGAAAACATTCCCATGAGGTCGTATTTGGCATCACTTTTAAATAGTAGGAAAATATAAGAATTAAGTTTCGACGATGCCCGACTAAAGAGTTCAGGCTATGCACAATCCGCTCAAATATTTTGCCCATTTTTAAAAGTTAATCTATCCAGTTTGCACCAATGAATGTACTTTTGTGATACAATCTAGTAAATCGAACGAAAACAAATCAAAGAAATGTGCCTGCGGCAGTTTCTACAGGAAAGTGGTTGACACTTCGCCCCCCCCCCCTCCCATATATCAGTGGACTAACTCATTCCATTTTAAGGATTAAAACCTGATTTTCAGATACCTAGCTGTATACTTTCTATTCGAAGGGAAAATGTCTACATAAAATTGTGACGAAATTAATATAATCATTCCAGCTGTAATTAACAATCTCTAAGTTTATCTCAAATGAGGCCACTTTCAATCATAATCTATGTTGCTGAATTTCTCATCTTTACCCAAGGTAATTCAGTTAGAGGATAAAATAATGAAAACCAAAACACACCCATATTGGACAGGAGTTGATGAAGCGGCTTGTCCTCTGGTACCGTTCTGATGAATTGATGATTTCCTCCTGGTACAAGCTGTCGGTGGAACTTGGTGGTTGGTATGTACACTTTCTTTTCATCAGAACTCGAGAACAAGTGGACGCTTCCGTCATCGAGAGGAAGAAGACATACTCCTTCCAGATCCTGTCTGGCGTCCTCTCGCAAGATGAACTCAAGGATCAGAAGCTTCTCATCAGCATTGAGCTTGGTCAAAATCGCAGGATCTTCACGGAGGCAACGGCAAAGGCTGGAAGCAGAAACAGTGGATATCTGATCGTTGTAGAACTTCCTGATGGCCTGTCTGCACACATTGGGAACCCTTGCGTATGCAATGCCTTTGATGTTGAAACACTTGAGGATGGCCTTTTCCATATCTTCATCCACATTCAATTCGTTGAAGTGGACGTCGGCGATGTTCATCCACCCATTGTTGTCGCTATGTATGATAGTTTCCTGGAAGAGAGCATTGTAGAATGGTTCCAAGAGAATGTCCCAGTTTCCACGAACCTCTTCATGATCTGGCCACGATCGATAGATGCAATCGGCGGTCACTTTGTCCTGGGAGGTGTGACTACTAATGGCGTATTTGATCGCGTCGACATATACAATCGGAATAAGTTCTCTCACAAGAAGTTGGTTCCATTGTGCTGGAGTGTCCGTTTGGTCAGGTCCGGGCCACTTGATCCCGCGGCGATCGCTATTGACAGCAAAGAATCCATGCACATGAACTGGTAAACCCGTCCGACTCTCCTCACCAGGTGGCAGGGGAAGAAAGCAGAACACTCTACCAATGTTGTTATTCTCTGCTTCACCTGTTCCATTTCTTGGCTCTGAAGAACTTACGGGAATAGCAACAGCTGCCCACGGGAGATGACTTTGCTTCTCGGCCAAATCGGAAAGCTCTGGAGACATGCTATCACCCGCGATATGATGACTAACAACCCAGCGTTGTGCCTTGGATGCCTCCGGTGTTTCGGTAGTGAATGTCACACAATCATTCAACTTGATCGGCCCTCGGCGCCCACTGACAGAGCAGTAAGTTTCTAAACGTGAAGAAAATTCCTTTCCCGGTGGATGTGTTTCTGGATCGTGTTCCCTTCGAACTCGAACAACGAGTGATGGCTCTTGCAGACCGGATGGCCTCTTTAACACCTCGATGTTATTCAAAGAGCGCAAAAACAGCATAGCAACATCAGCATCGGCTCGAAAAGCCAGGAGGAGCTCGCTTATTGTGCCTTCATCGCTGTATATTTTGTCACTTAAACTATTTGCGTCATGCCGCAGAGGAAATCTAAACAACGTGCCGTCGAAATGTCCCGTCGAAATCCCTCCTGTGACACCGGGAAATATGTTGTGGTACGGTTGAAACTGGTCTTCGTTCTCCGAGAATATGTCGCTGTCGGATCCGAGACCAAATTGCCATCCAGTTTTGACTCTACCACGCTTGTCAAAAAAATGTTCCTCTAGTGGATCAATGAATGCCAGCTTTTGGTCGCTCATGATGCTCGGTAAATCTGAAAAGTAATCGAAAGGGTGATAATTAATAAGTATACAAATAATAAAACAATAATGCTTGCAATGCTAAAAAAGTATATAAAAGTATATAACACAATCCAGGTGCATACCCCCCCCCCCTCAATTTTTTGTTTGTGTGTATGTTTTGGAGGAATTTTTAGGCGCCGGGAAACAACTCCAGAGTATCAAGACATTTCCCTCAGGAGGGGCTAAACTACTCTGATCTATAACGAAACGACTTTTAGGGGTCTTTATTTGCGGCACAGGAAGGGGGTGGGGTGGTTATTACCAAAGTAAAATATTTTGAGAATATTAACTAGGTCATTATGCGAACGTGTCTATATGTTGTGTGCTTCCATTTTTTAATTGATGTATCTATTCGTATCGTTCTCACCTGTTATGTGGTACACGGAATTGAATCCAATGCCGAAACGTCCAACCTTCAGGCGATCCGTTTTCTTCTTGCTGCGGGCAGGTGTCTGAATCCCATCCCAATCGGCTTTCTTGAACTTGGCATCGTTGAAGGAGTAGAGGGCTGGACCTTGGTAAGGCTTTAGAGAATCTAGGTACAGTGTCTCGGTCCCATGGTGCCGTACGTCATACAGGAATTTGACAGTATCTGCGCCGGCATCCTCGGCGTTCTGAACAAGCTCCTGCAAAGGCAAAGCAGCGTCAATTTACTAGGACATGTGCTCTTTAAAAAAAATGCTATGACCATGTACACTAAACTTGTTCTCTTCACGTTTCGAAACCTTAAATTAATGGTAAACCACCATTCTCACCACCTCCCTCTCGGGGATCGGACTATGTAAGAAGTTAAGAACATAACTGACTCGAACCTTTTTTTTTTAAATGATTTTTTTGGTAGTAGTTTAAAGTCTATATGAAGCCAACACAGCTGCATGTAGTACATGGTCAATACATATTAGTCAATACACTGCAGTGGCGGATTCCGGGGGACGAAACGGCCGCCCCCCCCCCCCCCCCCCTCTATTGGCGGCGCAAAAAAAAGGGAAGGAAAAAAAGAGGAAGAAAAGAAAAGGAAAAAAGGAGAAGAGAAAAGAAAAGGAAAAAAGGAGAAGAGAAAAGAAAGGAGAAAAGAAAAGAGAAGAGAAAAGAAACAAGAGAAAAGAAACAGAGAAAGAGAAAACAAAAATAACCCCCCCCCCCCCACCCTCCCACTCCGGAGATACGGGTGCTTTCAAAGAGAGGGAACAGGCATACGCGTACCCTAGATAACGCTGAGTGTGGGGGGGGGGAGGGGAGAGAAAAGTCGGGTGAGAAAGGTGGAAAGACAAGGAAATGGCGCTTAGTGACAGTAACGACGAATAAGGGAAAACTGTAATCGGGAGATTTGGGGGGTCTTTCCAGAAGGCCTGCGAAACGTTATTAAATAGAGGGGGCCGGCTGCATAAGATTTCGAGCCACGGACTCAAAGTCAAACGTTAAAAACAGCCCCTGCGCTACAAAGTCAAATTTTTAATCAACAGTAGAGGGGCCGCTTCACAAATCTTATTTCGGCCTTCATTTGGCTTCAACTCATGCCAACTCGCTTGAGCTTGTATTTGAGGTCATGTTGGTAGTAATCATGGACAGGGGCGGCGATCCTAGGCCCGATAGGGGGACACATCCCCCAGGAAATTTAGAAATATAGCTAGAAAGAAATATAGCGGAAAGAACGTACATATTGGGCTTAGGGATTTCCTAGGGTGCATAATGTCAGCATTCAACATTGCAAAATCTCGCTTGGTCGCTACGCCCCCTCGCCCAATAACACAAAACTATCATATAACACTCCGCCCACGCTCCCGGCCATGATTTATCCATGGTTTGTGTAATAAATGTTTTTCTTTTTCATTTATCCTAAGTACAAAATTGTGTGCTATCACAATCATGTTTGTTTTATTTGCCCTTAAAAGCAGGCGCGTAGCAAGAGTCGAGAATGGAACAACGAATCATCTTCTTTCTCTAATAATTTCATTAAACTATGATAGGTCAGAGCTTCCGCGCTTCGTGCGGGAGGGGGACCAAATTCAGACAAGGAAAAAGGGTCGAGAATGGTACAACGAATCGTCTTCTTTCTCTAATAATTTCATTAAACTATGAAAGGTCAAAGCTTACGCGCTTTGCGCAGGAAGGGGGAAGAATTGAATTCAGACAAGAAATAGGAGTCAAGAATGATACAACAAATCTTGTTTTTTCTTCTAATAATTAATGAAAGGTCAAAGCTTCCGCGCCTCGCACGGGCGGGGAAAAACTGAATTCAGACAAGGATTAATAGTCGAGAATGGTACAACAAATCCTCTTCTTTTTCTAATAATTTAATGTAACATCAAAGCTCCCAGGCTTCGCGCGGGAGGGGGGGGGAACTGAATTCAGACAAGGATAAACCCTAAAAAGGCCGGGCTACTTGCGGTCTTAGTACAGCCGGGGGGGGGGGGCATTATGGCCACCCCCCCCCCCCCCTTGAGCCGCGAAGCGGCCGATCGCCGCGAAAATTTGCACGCATGTCAAGTGAAGTGTATAGAATAATATGATAATTTCAATTTTTTGAAAAAATTCACTCATTTGTATATTTATGGTAATTTATGCAAATAAAGTCATAAAAAACACATTTTACCCATAAATCATATATTATTCATATTCTTTTTCACTACATATATTCATTAGACCATTCTGAATAATAATACGACAAAAACATTTGGAAGAGCCAGCTTATTCCTTATGTTATCCCTTGTTTTGATAATTTCTTATGTATTCAATTGTTTTTTTAACTTATGTATTTTATTGTTTTTGTTGTTTTATTTCATTTCTTACTACAATTCAACTATTTTGACTCCCAAAACAACCACCTAAACTTTAAACAAGACCCAATAACCCATGTTTGAAATGTTTTTTTTAGGAAAAAACTTTTCCATATGTTTTGTACACATATCACGAAAATGAGCGATTTTCGGGCTGACATGCAAAGACAAAAGGTCACGTGACCTTGTAACCGTAGGTCCGATTTTAAAAAAAAAATCTTTTAAAAGTTGAGCAAGACTCGAAAGAAAAAAGTCAGCGAGCGGCGGGGCGCCATCCATATGCATTCCCGAGCAATCGGAAAAATCGTGGGGGGGGCCATAATGCCCCCCCGGCCTTATTAGGGTTAAGATTCGAGAATGGTACAACGAATCGACGTCTTCTTTCTCAAAGAATTTAATGAAACGTCAAAGCTTCCGCGCTCCGCGCAAGAGGGGGGGGGAACTGAATTCAGACAAGGATTAAGAGTCGAGAATGGTACAACGAATCATTGTCTTTCTCTAATAATTTAATGAAACATCAAAGCTTTCGCGCGTGATAAGTGGAGGGGGGGGCGGCGAGGTGCCCGAATATTATCTTGGTGATAAATAACACTTTCACAAAATACATATTATACTCAAATTTTTGCTTGCTCGTTTCGCTCACTAGCCGAATTGTGAACCAGAAAATTTACTTTTTTGGGCAAGAAGCTTCAGCCCCCCCCCCCCCCCGATGAAAAGGTTAAAAAATTGCATAAGTTTACAACGTGGAATGTTGATATCGTGACGTAACGTGACGTGAACCTGCCCCCCCCCCCCCTCCAAAATCGTGCCTGCTTGAAGGTACCGGTATGGTGCTTCTAATATGACCTTGTCATTATTGGTATGTTGAGATGACAAAACGGTCAGCGCATTTTTAAAATTTCCCCCTCCCCCCCCCCCCCCCCCCCCCCCCCTCTCTATTGGAAACTCCTGGATTCGCGCCTGCACTGAACGAGGTTTAGATCTTGAAAATTATTAATAAAAAGTAGAAGCTCCCTACCATTTATTCTCCATATGAGAGGTGGTGCTCTGGGAGGCGTGGGACGGACAAGGGGGTACAGTGCCCTAACACTTTCTCAAGTACCTCCCAAAGTGCACCTTTTTAAACTTTAGATAAATGCCATTTTCTTTCCACTAAGCGCCCCCCCCCCCTCTTGTCATTAGTGTCCCTTCTTACCTCTGATAAATTCCCCGTATCGATTCTGACAGGTACCCTATTCCCTTCCTAATAAATGCCCCCTTTCCCTTTCTTATAAGTGCCTTTTCACCTATGATGAGTGCCCCTTAGCAGGTGCGAGATGTGCCTCTTTTTTCCTCTGGTAAGTGCCCTTTTCCTTTCTGATAAGCGCCCAGTTTCTCTTTGCAATACGTATCCCTTCATCTTTCATATTCCCCTTGCAATAAATGCATCTTTCCCCCTTTAATAAGTGCCCCTTTTACTCTCTGACTGCCCCTTTCTGAGTATAAAAAGTGCCCCTTTTACTTTGACAAGTGCCCCTTTAATTTATAATATGTGCCCCTTTCAACTACCGATAAGTGCCCTATTATATTCCTCCTTCTTCTAAAAATGCCCCTTTAGACCTCTGGTTCGTGCCTTGATTTGTTACTTTTGCTATTTCAAATAATTGCTCTTTGATAAGTGCCTCTTTTTACCTGTATTTCCCCTGCCGCTTACAAATTGTGCCCTTTTGGGGTCATCACAAATGCCATATCTAGTTTTAAAGTATCTGTACCCTATTTCTACCACAACAATGAACGGTAGTGCAGCCGGGGCGAAAATGCTCCAAATTTCATGAATTTCATTTTTCAGAAATTTTGAGTATTTTAATGATCCTTCGTTGATCCCAATATAACTAGGAAAGTAGTGAATGGTTTACCTTTATGATCTGGCCGTCACTATATTCCCTTAAAATGGTCTTTAAGTAGTCTACTAAAGGTGGAACGGATATCCCGAAATCATCTGGAAAAAAAGAGAATAAAAATTGTGTAATGTATTGAAATACGATTGTTTCTAATATATATATGGTCATAAATAAAAATAAATTAAAAATATATAAAAATACATACACACGAAAATGTTTGTACCCCTTATTCTGGAAAATATTGTTTTGTAAAATGTTTGGGATTTTATAGCACATAACCAGAAAAAAAGTAAAAAAAGACTCCCCCCCCCCCTTTTTTTTTCTTGGGGGGGTACTAATTTTGTTAAGACATCAAACCCCACCCACCCACCCAAAATATCCCTCTCAAAACCTTTGAAGAGGAGCCAGTAGCGTACGCAGGATTTTTTTCAAGGGGGGGGGGGTTAACATTTTTAAATCGGGCCGAAAATTTCACAACGACTCAGCCAGCCGCTGAATAGGCGGGGGGGGGGGTAGGGGTAAGAGGACATTTTTTTAAGGTCCAACAAAAATCGCAACGACTCAGCCAGCCGCTGAATAGGCGGAGGGGGGGGGGGCTAAGAGGACTCGAAATTTGAAAATTTGGCATTTTGTTCGGTTGGAGGGGGGGGGTAAAGTCATCTTTTTTAGGTCAGCCATGGTATTATTTTTATTTTTTATTAAAAAAAAAAAAAATAATAATATTTAAAAAAACGTAGGGGGGGGGGTTCGCTCCAAAATACACACATACAAAAAACTGAAGGGGGGGTTCTACTCACAAAAGAAAATCCCTCTTTTGAGCAAGTGTTAGAATTACCGTATCCTTTTCCTTCCCAATACTCTTATCAAGCAATGGTCTTAAGTGCAGGGTGAAATGGTCTCTTGCCATTTTTTTCTCAGAATGTTTTTATGCATGTTAACAGAATTCTACGTTTCGACTCTTACATTGTAATTGACATTAATAAATACTGTTATTATATATAATGATGACTCTAATTTGAATTATGCCCTAACAATAAAGAAAACAATAAAACAAAGATCACCGAGATTGGCAGAGGTGATGTTTTGAATCCAAGAAAAACCTCTCCGCCTTTAAAGGTAATACAAAGTTTTGGTATGGGGTTATGAATTTGGTTCAAATGAACATATTGGAAGCATATGCGATCCTACAATATTCAGTGATCGTTGTCGCGGTTGAAATCGAGTCTAAAGTTATGAAATTGTAAATAATAAACTCTTTATGTTGTATAGCTCCCTCTCAAGGTCAAGGTGTTAATGAAGCTTTAAATCAATGTTTCTTGACAAAAATCGACGGATTATCACAACTACATATTCTAAGATTTTCATGGTCGCAGCTTCCATTTTACGGCCGTAGGCGCTATTTGAAATTTATCAAAATTTACCGGGAGCACCGGTAACATTTTATATTCAATTTTTCTCGAAAGCAGAAGTGTTTTAGGAGCTAAATTTTCTAGTGCTAATGATACATCCACATGGGCATCCAAATATATCAAACTTGTAAAGAATCACTATCCACCCAATTTTCTAAATTTACCAAAACTTTGTATTATAAATTGACGATATGGACCTAACCAAGATAGATATATGTTTCATTTTACTAAGCTAAAAATTATCCTTTGATATACATTGTGAGGGCGTAATTTATGAACGTGTTGAAATGAGTTGTACTCACGGTCGTTGTCTTCTCTCTCCGCCTGTGAATGGGAATAAAACGAAAAGAAAAAGATGAGGAAAATACAGAATAAACCAAACCAGAATATATCATTAAAACAGAATTCAAACTGCAGTCTTTGTAATCAGATGGTCCCCATTACAGTGGCGTAACGTGAGTCAAGCTATTGTGGAGGCACTTTCATTGGAGGAGAGGGTGGCCACAAGGCCTACTCGGAAAGAAAAAAAAGATCTACTACTAAACAAGGACTACAAAAACAACAAAAATCAAGTTTTATTTGTTCCACTTTTTACCAAAAATATAGATAAAAAATAATAATATATAAAAATATTGTTTGTCAAAAGTGCCGCAATTTTGGATGGCCCCTCGGCTTTAGGGCCTAGGTACAAATGGGGAGGGGAGCATAGGGGGCATTTGCCCCAGGAATCGTATCATGAAGAAACAAATGGAAAAAAAGCGGGTAAAAGTAGGGTGATCACACTGCCTGTGCACACAGTCCGCACCATGCACACACACACACACAAGAGCAGTCAGTTGGTAGAAATAGCAATTTTTGTAAATTTATTTTTAAAAAACTAAACAATACTTTAAAAAATGTTTTTCACATATATTTCAAGCATACCTTTAACTACAATTCTGTGTAGTTTCATTGTTATAGGCATGTGGGAAATATGTTAAATTATTTAATTAGAATATTGTCTTTGCAGCCATGTGTGACATGGCCCGCTGATCGCCCAATGACTTGCACTGTTATTCTGCGTTGTGAAAATGCACCTCAATGTATAAAACTCCCATACAAAAAATGCAATATTCTCATGTGTTTCACTCATTGAATCTATTTGTTGTTTACACTCAAGGTAGCCACAACTGTACTGGGGTCACCAAACTTGTTACTCTGAAATTCAGTCCCTGTGGAATGTTATGGCCTGTTGAATGGTTTCTCGGAAAATCGTCATAAATTTTCAAATCTGACATCTTTTAAAAAGACAAATATACTGTGATGTAGCTGAAAGTCTGCAAATTCTTATCATTTGATCGGTTTTTCTAAATAATTTGTGAAACACATGAGGAAATAGCTGTAACGGTGATCCAAGTATATTTGGAATTTAAGGTTAATATTTGGTGTAAATATGATCTATAAATATATGATTTTAAAAATGCCAAAATAATGAACAGTTTGACTTAATTTGCATAATGAGTGTGCGAATATATAATTAGCTGAAATGACCTAATTTGCATATTTGATGAATATTAATGATTTTTCTTCAAATAAAATATATTTCCATACCTGTCTGATTTACATAGGTTTCACTGATATGTTCGGTTTTGATTTGATTACATATGCGCATATTAATTAGGCGGACTTAGTTATTTTCACAACTTTTTCATATCTGCAGATTCGCAAAAATGGCAAAAAAGACTTATTTTGTTGGCTTCTGTTTTCAAAACGGTAATAGATATATGAATTTTCTTGTTATATTTTAGTGTCTGATAATTTAATTTATTATTTGTGTCCAAGAAAGTGATGAATTAAGTTGTCAACTTTGTGGCAGGTTTTTCGGTAATTTTGCGATATAAAAAAAATGGTATAAAATCACAACGCATTGACCGATTTCAATTCTGTTTTTTTGTTTTTTGAAGCTTTCATAAAGCTTGATCATTTGCAATCATCAAATAACATGTGTTTGTTGTACTTATTTTTGGTGTGCTATACCTAATAAAAGGACAGAAAAAAAGAAAGGGAGAAATGAGAAAAAAGAAATGAGACGATGGGATCCCTTCCACACACTAACGTTTTATTTCTTGCAAATTGTTTTCTGAAAGTATCTGATTCATTCAATTATTTCCTCGGAATGTTCATGTATCAGCTAAGTAAGGATGATTTGCCCAATATATTCCCTCATAATTATGTTCGCTTTAAACAGCGTTATTCACTCCTATCCCACAAGAAAAAGAGACACTTTCCATCTCCCCCCCCCCCCCCAGTCCGGACAGTTTTCGCCCCCAAAATAATCATGTATACCGGTCCCTCTTTTTCGAATGGTTTGGATTCGGAGGTTAAGGAAGCACCATCGTTAAATTGCTTTAAACACAAACTTCGAGTTTTTCTTTTACATTCTTACATCTAATATAATTTGTTCATTTCTTCTTCAATGATAATCTTAACTGTGAATTAATGATGCATGTTCCTGTTTTTTTTAATGTATATAAACAAATTACTTTATGCTATATTGCTCAGGTGACTACGCATTTTGACTACGCATTTTAACCAGGTGACTCTGGCCTGGGTATTGGTGCTAATGCATTATTTTGTATACAAATTTCCTTGTGTTTTAAAGGGACTTGGTAACATTGTTCAGATGAGAGAAAATGGTGCTAATGTAGTGACTTTAATGCTAGATGAATAACTAAAGATTATCTGAAAATTTGAGTGAAAACAAACCATTATTAATGATAGAAATTTGGAAAAACTGATCTGATCGATTCCTTAATCCTCCCAACTAAATTATCACAATTTAATTACATTTTAGGTGAATGTAAATTGTCACAAAGCAATGAATTGGCTCTATATACCATTCCAGACATTTAAGTGTTGAAAGATTTTAAAAAGCCTGTCTTATGTCTTATTTTAATGGAAAAACGGTTGGGAAATTAAAAAATTGTTGGGAGAAATTTCTTTACTAGTGTTAGAGAGTGTCGCACAGTGATGCCTTCAAAGAAAACCATAAATATCTTTGTGGTTTGAGAATTTTTTTTCAGGATTTGTTGAATGTTAGAAGGTAAATACAGAAGAAGGAATATGATAAGTAACATTTCATACAAAAATTAGGCAGTTTTTTCATCAACCTTCAACAATGTTACCGAGTCACTTCAAATTCTCCCCTCTAATGCCTGGATTACATTTGGCCTGCGATTAGTATACGGAGCCCGTATAGCTGCCCGTATCCTCTTTTCCGTGCGGCCTCTGTGCGGCCTCTGTGCGGAGGCAGGAGGCGGCCGTGAGATTTTCGTACGGATTCACTGGCTCCGCAGCCGTTACGATTTTGTTTCGCGAGAAGTTAAACAAATTTGAAAAAATCGTAAGCCCGCAGCCCGTATACATGTCGTAGGTGGCATTGCACAATTCCCGCACGGGCATCGCCCGGAGGCCTCGCACTGATTGTGCAGCAAACGTACGATTTTTCAGTGAACATGGGGGCAAAAAAATCGTACAGAGATTGTAGACTCGTGGGGCATTCGCACGGCCATTGCACAGCTATCGCAAGGTTGCTGCTCGCTGCCCGTACAGTATCCGTGATATTGAGCAGTCATCCCGCGCCTTCTCCGCGCAACCTTTGTACGGAAGCTGCACGGGCTCCGTACGATTTCCGTGCGGAGGCTGCGGTGACTGCACGGCTACTGCATTCAAATTGCACGATTTCCGTACAATCTCCGAGCAGGCTCTGTACGGATTTGCCCCGGCCTGCCACCGAGGGCCAATACAATAAATGGCACGATGCTCGTAGATAATGTAAACACAAACATCGTAGCCCGTAGCCTCCTACGATGTCTACGAAAAATCGTAGACTAACTTATCGTACGGCGCCCGGGGCAAATGTAATCCAGGCATAAATTACGTCTTTCTCTACTGCTACGGTTTGTTCATCTACAATACATATTTTTCCAGGAACCTATAATATACAAGCACTGCTTTTGAATATGTTCCTCACATTCTACTTAATCTATTATATGAATTGAGAATCACTGAGAAGTGCTCATTCATACTACATGTATTGTATATTTTTTAAAATTTTATATGTATGTCTATATTTTTTGTAAAATGTGGAACAATAAAAACTTGAAATAGAATCTGATAAATATTAAGAAATTTTGGATGACAAGAAAAACTTTGAACATCACAAGACAAATTGACAACTGACTCATGAGTCTGTGACGTCATTACCTCACTATCCACTAAATTGTTTTCTTTATATTGATGTAATAAATTTCCTATTTTCCCCTTAAGAATCTTATTTCTTCACACCAGCAGCCAAGTTAGATTGATGGTAATATGTTTTTGTGTGGATGCACTAAGCGTAATTTGTTTCAGTTAAATCATGAAAAATTTGAATTTTGATAAACTGTTTATATAAAAATAAATAAGTATAAGTATACTATATCAGAAGTTCATAAAATATTTTGTGAAATGTCATGCACGCAATATGATACAAATCATATAACCTGAGCAAAGGCATGGCTAAATCATGTTTTGGGGGATAAAAAGGGAAATTAATGGGATGAAAATATATAAAGCAATTGATAAATAGTGAGGACATGACGTCACAAACTGATAACCAAATGACAATTTGTGTAGTGATTTCCATTGTTCCATGGTTTTACATACTTTTTCAAAAATTCATAACTTTCTTATTATTTTGTCCTGCTTCTATTGTAAGTAATTTATTTTTAGAGTCGACTTGCCCTTTAAACGAGCGATACCACTTGTATGGGTCAATAGTTTAAAATAAGAATTTATGCATGGTTATACTAGACAAGAAAGTGAAAACAAGGTTTCTTATCTGTTGCAAATAATGTAAAACATGTTACTGGGCGTCCAAATGTAATCTTCGGCTGGTAGCAAGTAAGCAGGGGGTGCATGGTAGCGTTGGTGTGGTGGAGATCAAAATTGAATAGGCCATATTCTGGACTATAATTTTTACAATTTTCAATTTCTGGACTAACATGAGGTTTGTTTTACAATCAGGGTACACACTTTGTCTCACTTGGGGTGAAAAAAAAAAAGTTCCTTTGATTCTTCTGAATTTTTGTTTGTTTGTTGTATATAAGTTTCTGGTAAAGTCTGTAAAATTTCAGGGCTACAAGACAGTGTTAAACTTTTTTTGTTCAAGTATTAAACCTGTCCTTAATGAACAAAATAGGGTCAAGTGTCACCTGATGACATTATGCAGAAAGAAAATATTTATTGTTTCTTTGGGTAAATGTGAATGACATAGTTTGATAGCTTGATGATATGGAGTCAGAATACAACTCAATTTTTCAAGTGCAAAATGGTTTTATTCATGTAAAATTCAGTTTTGCATCTTTTTATACCACAAAATGATGGCCTGACAGCATGAAGTTACTAATAAAAAAGCACACAGAGCAGTTCGACCCTATATTCTGTACTGCACAGCTACTTATTGTAAGGGTGCTTTTGCATACCAACTTCCAGAATAAAAGGATAGATGGTTCTTGAGATATGTGGCGTCAAAAATTCGTTCGGAGACAATATTTAGTTCGGAGAGGACATTTTTTTTCGGACATACAGTTGGAACTGCCTGCTACAATTGTGATTCATTATTTCATGGCATAATAAAAAGCTGGATATATGTAAGGTTGATTAGAACATATTTTATCCCTGTTAGCACCCATTTATGATCTGCATATAGATCTTCAATCACCCATCGTAGATCTTCTCCCTCACTTTAAGACTTACCGGTACTAAAAACTGGATTCACATTGTACTAAATATTGTCAATATGCAGTTTTCAAGAAAATTGCGAAATAACTTCAACTTGCTCTAAAATTACGATCCTTATGCCTACGTCAATGAAACTTGGCAGACACATACGTGACAACTGTCTGCTAAGTTTGGTAAAATTCGATTATGTCAGCGCAAATTTATCGCCCAAAATAATGAATTTACTATGAATTACGTAATAGCGCGTTTGATGCGTGCAGTACATTGCGCGCAGATGAAAATGGTGTCAAACTGACCGCAATGAAGTGCCCTTTCGAATGATACCAAGTATGGTATATGTTCACACACAAAATTGTGAGTTAATCGCATTTTAGACACCATATTATACTGTTTATGATTATGTTAGTATAGACGACCGTTAGTGCCACATCGCCCGTCATTGCACGCATATCGTTGTGCCACGATTGCAGGTCTAGTTCATGTATTATTTCCGTAAGCTAACATCTCCCACCACTATTACATGACATGTTTAAAGGTATAGACCAGTTCTGGTCATGCGATTGCATTGCGAAAGAAGCGTTGTGGAATCGATCAAAAAAAGTTGGTCATCTAGCATATAAGTATTGGTGTGTACTGCAAGGTTCTGGAATAATCAAAATGATAAGAAATTTGACCCAGTCTTGGTAAAGTTACAAGCACTGTACACAGAAAGATTATATGGGGCTACGCGATATCTATCCAGTCCGGATAGATATAATAATTTACCAAATATATCAATTAGTAGGCAGTTTCCCGGCGGAATTTGTATCATCATGTATTATTCAAAACATATTCTTTCACATTATTGGTAATAACAGCTTCCATTTCATTTTTTGAGAGGGGGGCGTTTCCAAAGCTGGTCTATACCTTTAAGATAAATTCTCCTTTCCATTCTTATGGAACAAGGAACATATCCACTTTGTACGAACTTCATTGACCAAAACTATTCCCCGTTTCCAAGGCGTTCATTAATGGAATTCAATTAATACAGATGTTAAAAGCTTATGACTCGAAATTGATTATATTGATATTTTAATTGTGCTCTGCCCAGTGCAAAAAAAAATATACTCTTTTGAAATTTGATGGTTTACTTTAGGTTTTGAAGTTTATACGAATAAATCTATACGGACTAGCACAGTCGTATGCTTACAAGTCACGTAGGTCCATTATACGCTGCGCGTTTGCTATCCAAGACCGCTAGCGCTCAGCGCATCGTCCCACCCCCCCCCCCCCCCCCCCGCCAGGATTTCGTTAGATTTCTAAATCAGGGCAGGGGCGTCACTAAAGGGGGTGTGGTGGTGCGACACCCCCCATCTGTCAGGATATTGTCGGTAAAATTGCACTGCCGTCGGGAAAAATGAGAAAAAGGGGGAGGGGAAAATGAGAGGGAAATGGAAAGAAAAGAAGAAAAAAAAGGAAAAGAAAGGCAAGAAAGGGAAAAAAGGAAAGAAGAAAGAAAGGGAAAAAAGGAAAAGAAAGCCAAGAAAGGGAAAAAAGGAAAGAGAAGAAAGAAAGTGAAAAAAGTAAACAAAAAAAAAAGGAAAAAAGGAAAAGAAAGAAAAGAAAAACAAGAAAGAAAAGGGGAAAAGGGGGGAAAGGGAATGGGGTGAAAGAGAGGAGAGAGAGAGAGGGGTAAGAGCCCTAAAGAGGAGGGTGGATGAAAGAGAGAGAGAGAGAGAGAGAGAAAAGGGTGGGAGTAAGAGAAAGAGAGAGTGGAGGGATGTTGGGTGGAGTCGTCTCGTCGAAGGAGCCAGAAAGATACCTGCGCATAGATACATTGCTGTGTCGGGTCAGCTGTGTCGGTATTTTTGCTCGATCTTCGTGTATTATATTAATGCAGAAGTTTGAAGTCGGTGAGATGTACGAACTGTGACTTTTTATCCGATGTGAGGACTTCTAGAGAGACTACAACTACAGAGGAGGGGGGGGGGTTATGGGGCAGTTGCCCCCCCCCCCCCCAAAAAAAAAAAAAAAAAAAAAAAAACGCCGGCCAAAACGAGAGATAGAGAGCAGAGAAAAGAGTAAAAGGACGTAGGAAGAAAAAGGAGCAGAAAAAAAAACATTCTTTTAAATTTAGACAAGTCGAGAACGGTACAACGAATCGTCTTCTTTCTTTAATAGTTTAATGAAACGTCAAAGCTTCCGCGCTTTGCGTGGGCGTTGGAAAACTGAATTCAGTTGGCGAGAATAGTACAACGAATCGTGTTATTATTTATCTATTAGTTTAATGAAACGTCAAAGCTTCCGAGCTTCGCGCGGGAGGGAGAAACAGACTTCAGACAGGGATTAAGAGTCGAGAACGGTACAACGAATCGTCTTCTTTCCGCTAATAATTTAATGAAACGTCAAAGCTTCCGAGCTTCGCGCAGAAGGGGGGGGGGGGACAGAATTCAGTCAAGCCGATCGCGCGGGACCTCCCTGCACCCACCCCCTAAGGAGCGCTTTTCGCATGCTCACTACCGCCCCTTAAAATAAAATCAGAGCTGCGCGCTTGCTATAATACTTGTTTTTTCTCAAAGTTTCACCTTAATATAATATCAGCAAAAGAAAATAGATTTTGGGGCACTGGCGCCGCACTCTTTCCAATCACGCCACAACGATAGATTGCCCAAAAAGGTTGCAATTTTAAATATATAGCTACGATGCTGACTAGTCTTGACGAAATAAACCGTATCTATGTGGTCGAGGAAAATGACCATGTGCGCATTCGCAAGTACTACAGATAGTTCGGAGGAAAAATAATTTAGCCCCGGCCCCATGCTTATAGGCTTAAATTTGTAGACATTGGCATTAATATGTGTCGGTAATTGGTGGCTAGTTTTGTCGGTATTCGGTAGCCTCCACATCCCCCACCCCACCCCCCCCCCCCCCCCCCAACTGAAAAAAGTCTAGCGACGCCCCTGAATAAGGGGAGTCGAATTTGGGCCTCCGTCGGGTGATCACAACTATTATTGAGCTCAGCTCTCCTTGAAATTTCCCTCCATAGAAGAAAGATGCTTAAACTTCTATGGTTCTGAACGAAGACTACTTTCAGACGCTGGAATATGCCTAAGACCCCCCCCCCCCCCGCGATGCCGTATATTAGAAGAAATGGAATTAAACTAAGATAGGAAACTTCCATAGTTCTGACTTAGTCCATGTTTACTGAAAAATGAATCATTGCCCTCGAAGTTGATTAGTTACATGTATTAAGATCAATATTAGAAGGGAAAAAATAAATTACATGAACTAGTGTAATAATAATAATAATAACAACATTTACAATGCGCACATATCCACCCCAAGATATGCTCAATGCGCCTAACAAGGTAAATACATGAAACAAAAGAAAGTACACGAAAAGTTACAGAGAACGAAAATAATTTAACATAATTAAATATAATTAAACAACGTTAATTACATCAGATTGTGAAATACACTACGTCTTAACTAAGGAATTCAGACATTAAATAGTTTTTCAAGTTTTTTTGGCACAAATTTTGATTGACTGACATTTTGATTGAATGGGGAAGGGAGTTCCATAACCGGGGTGCAGCAGCTGTAAAAGCTCTGTCACCCCAACTCCTCTTTTTTCTTAAATGTATTAGATTCGTTGATTTGGAGGAACGATACCTGCACGAGAACTTGAAGAGATATTAAGAAGAGAGGAAATATATTCAGGGACTATAACTACTAGATTATGATATGGTAACAGTGGCGATATTGATTTTTTTTTTTTAATTAATTGTTAACCATTTTTCTTTTTGCCTTGAAACTTGAATTTGAGTCAATAAACACTTGTGTATTTCTTAACTTGTGTACCTCCATCATAGTCATAGATTTTGACGAAACGAACATAATAATTAATTGTAACAGAGATGATGAGTTATTTTTTTTGTAAAGAACCAAATTCCCCAGCTGAGAATGGGAACAATCCAGTCGGGACTAAAGGCGCGGGCCGCCGCAGTCTCATACATTACTGAAAGTAAAATACAGCTTACCATTTTGTTTGAAGAAATAAACACTCGTGAAGAATGTTGCACATTTATCGATCAAACTGGTTCATCTTTCCCAACTTCACGGCCCGAGACTCCGAGAATCCCAACACTCCAAGTCCAAATCCAACAGAAAGGGGTTTCTTCATCCTTCGTTTGGCAAACATATGAGCGCGATGCAGGTGGTTATCATGGCATTGAAATATAAGAACCTCATATCATTGAGTCATTTCAACACAACTAAGTGAATACAGAATGCCTATCTGCTGAAGCATGTGCTGTAGTATCGTCCCGTGTTTCGTATATTAGGGCGTCGGGAATATCTCGAAACGTCCACGTAAGACTAGATCGCTGATCTCTGAATGAATTAAATGTCCGAGTCCGCCGGATATTATATACGCCAATAGCATGTAGCGCATGCGCATATAGATGCAACAACATGTGGTGCATGCATGCATATAATTATAGAGGCAGCCTCTGTCCCAATTCATATTTTAAACTTCATTCGATTACGAAAACGAAAGAAATTTGGTCAAGTTCGCATTAGCGTAAGTATAGTTTGATTATTCTTGTGAGTAGCCCGCGCTACGTTTTTTCACAGTGGGGGGGGGGGGGGGGGGGGGGGGGCTAAAGTAGTTACGATCAGGTAGAGCGGAGCGTATATTAGAAACCTCAGGGGTTTAAGCAGGCCAGGGGCGGGGTAGCGTCATTCAAAGTGGGGGGGGGGCACCAATACAAAAGAGCACTTTCTTGAAAAGGGGGCACCTGCAAAGGGAAACCTCAAACCGCAAATATATACAATTTTTAGATATTGGTATATACCCTACATTGTAATTTCATTAACAGGGATGATTTACATGTTTGCTTTCTCTCCTTACATGGTCCAAGATACTGCTCAAGCATTATACATGTACTTTGCAGCTGGGTGTGATGGTATGAAAAAAAAATATTTGCGAGCGGCGAGCGAAGCGAACGAGCAAAAAAATTGGAATTTGTGAGGTCGCAGTTGAAAAAAAATTACATCTTATAAAGAGAAAAAGACAATCCTGATGGCGCTTTAAGCATAATCTTATCATGAAAAAATGAAAGACTGAAGAAACATAATTATCAAGTTTAAATGCGAGCGAGCGTAGCGAGCCAGCTTTCGTTGAAATTAGAGAAAAAGCTCTTAATCTCTTTAAATTATAGGTGCACATTAATGGGGAAAGGAAAAGGCCCGGCGGGGCAGATATCCAAAAGGAAAAGAAAACCTATTAGTAAAGAAAAAGGCACATGTCAGAGTCAAAAGGGGAATTACCAGAGGTGAAAACGTGACACTTATGACGATGTGCATGAGACAAATTTTGTTCGGTAAAATTTGCATATAAAAAATTATGCGCAGATTTAAAAAAAAAAGAGTTTATGAATCCTTAAACTGCCGAATGGCCGAAGTTTTGCCGATGCCTCCATGTTTTTATTTCTCGCATTTGCTATTTTTTCTTGCTGAATTAGGTTCGCTAAATTGCGCTTTTAATGAAATGTAGTCTCGCATTCAGCAGAATTCTTTTAAAGATTTTTGCTGGGGTCTTGGTTGGTTTCTTTCTATTTTTTGTAAACATACTTTTTCAAAACAGTGGGGCGGGGGGTGGGGAGGATCCCCCAGCACCGCCGTAGCGTTGGCCCTGCATATAGTCAAATGGTCCAGTTATGCCAGAGCTGAATAGCCCACAGGTCGATTCCGTGCAACATGCCCTTATTATCTTATATCGCCCGCTTCCCCCTCCCCGATGCCCCCCCCCCCTCAAACACACAAACAAAAATCATCACTAAAGCTAACATAAAACTTTGACCAGAGGCGGATCCGAGATAAATTAAAGAGGGTCCGATATTCCTTAAAGTTGGCTGACAAGAAAAGGTGGCCCTTTCTGGGACTTGAGCCCCCCCCCCCCCGGCCCTCCCCTAAATCGGCAAGAGTCTCCGACCACCTGTCTGGTAGGGCAAATAAGTGAGAGTCAGGCCAGGAATATACGTTGCACATTATCGTAAAATCATGCGATTTAGTTGGTAGCAGTTGGTAGCGCGGGGAATTAGAAGCGTTAACATTTCTAATGTAAACAGTGCCTTTACCGAAATTCCCCAAAGTTATTTAAAGAAAAAAAATTATAATGATTTGCGCCCTTTATTCGGCCTTCCTATGTGCGAACTTAGCACGCCTACCACTGGCAGCAAAGACGCGTCAGGATTTTTTTTTTACATAATGACCTCCATTAGAAAGGTCGATGGTGGAAATTCCCCGCTACGGTATATAGTGCACCATATGTCCATATCCATCGCTATTCAAATTCATGGTTGCTGGGAATTCCCACAATCTTGCTATGAATGCATGTCTCTTTCACTTCCTCTTCACCGATTGCTTTAACAAATCATTTTTATCATATCCCTGTCCTCTATAATTAAAAATTGAATTGTTCATTTTTGTGCCTCACTATATTTGTATTGTAGTTTTATTATATATATATATATATATATATAAATTAACTTCAAAGTTGATTACATGAGGGATACATGTGTGATGATTGTGAACATGGTTACATGGGTTCAATACTTCTCATTCCACACTTGTTTTTGTCCAGACCAAGATATAAATAGATCAGATCTTCCTCCATTTATGTTGAATTGTGTTAATATTCCGTATTAAAATATGTTCAATATCCATGCAATCTTATAAATCAATAGTTTACCGAACTTTCGAGTGCGCTATTGAGAGGGGTTGCTGGAGGGTGAGGACTGACCTAGCTAGTACCTGAGATTCAAACATTTTGATCAACAAAACGATTTTTTTTTTCATTATACAGAGTAGCTGCATGGACGAAAAGATATGACTATAATCCATGACAATATTGTAATTAGTCTCTATAAAGATTTATAAATTAAAACTACACGCTGTGGCATACGTACCGTCGCGGGGGAAGGTGTGTGGGTGTGTGTGTGGGGGGGGGGTATACGTACGTGCCACACTATTTCGTGGCCTATATAGTCTGCAAGAAAGTATAATAAAGAAGGTTATCAAATTCTACCTGGGGCATACGTGTACAAATTTGTGAAGTTATTGTTTGCATTGAGAGTATGCCAGCTTTGGTTCGATCGGCAGGGGGCAGTGGGGACGAGGGGCGCGTGCTCCCTGCCCCCCCCCCCTCCCCTATTCGCTGCTGGTTTACTCGAAAGACTTCATGCATGGCTGATCGTCAACAAAACGGAGTTAAGTCTTTTGTCAACTATGTTTGTTGCTACGGCAGGGAGCCAGTGAAAACGATTTCGTTTAATAAAATTATGGAAATGCAAACATTACTTTAAACAAACAAAACTTTTTTTTATTCCTGGCTCATTTTTTCCTGATTGAGCTGTCATATGAAATGTCCATTTTGCAGCCAACATCAAATTCTGTAGAACTTTGCAGGAATTATGAAGATGTCATGTATGTCCTATCTGTGAAATGTAAACGTAAGCAGTGTCCTAATATTCAAATTATGCAAGGAAACCCGTTTACTTGCTAGACTTCACTGTTAGACACTATTGAGTGACTGACTGGCTTTTCTTCTTCTTTGGTAATAATATACATAAAATGAGCTGTAAAGGTACATGAGCATTTGTCTACATCAATAACCCTCTTCTTGTAATGGCCAAAATTAAACTGATTGAATCTTTGCACAGCATAAAACGTACGACCATTCGGTACAATGTTCTGAAAATCAGACTATTACTTACTGGCTCTATAGCTTTTAAGTCGATTCGACAACTAATAGTCGTTATTTTCCCACTTAAAGACATTTTCAATCCCCCCCCCCCTTTCTTTAGGGAAGTTCTAAATTAGTATTATCTTTTAAATGCCGTTGGAATTTAACCTCTTCATTTTGTTGGCCTGCAAATGGGACATGTACCTTTAAACTAACCCCTTTTTCTTGATTATAACTTGGCAAATGTAGTAAATGAATGCAAGATTTCAAAATAACCAAATTTTGAAGTTTGAAGTTATTTTTTCCACATCAAAAACTAATAATACAGGTTCATACAAACTGTACAGCAACAGCGCATACAGGTAGATAAATTTATTCAATTATAATTTTTCTATATAAAGCAAGGTGTCTCAAGACTGAGTAGATATGACAACCGATATTTAAAAACATTAAAATATGAGGAGCCTAGTATAATGCTATGCCACCATAAACAAATTTGGAGAAAATTAAAGCTTTTCAGGATCTTTTCTGAATGTAGCATCAAACAATATTATACAAATGCGGATCAAAAATGTAAAGGACTATCAAAAGGAAACTGATTTTCTTTCACGATACTGTTCATTCATTAACTTGCGTGAAGCAGAAATATGTGGCACAATGTGAAAGGGTATTATATTTCCGACAACATCTGTTAGGCCCTACACAAAAACTGTTGTATATATCATGTAGGTCATGGCGGTATGACGGTGATGGAAGATAAAACATTGTTCACGTTTTGTTCAAATCTCGAAACGAGCAACAACAAAAAACTTTGCACTGTAAGGGTTAACAATTAACAAGCGAAACTCCTTTGCACGGTAATTAACAAGCAAAAAAAAAACATAGAAATGTGGTATAGTGAGAAAAACTTGATCTGTTATCTTTAAGGCCACCTTAGACTAGACAGAGAGGGGCCTGTGTACTTTGCCTCATTACACATATTCAGAACTCACATACTAAATAGTTCAAATTGAGAGAGTTGTAATTATACTGAATCTGGATTGTTTATGGAAGTGTAGGTTATTGATAGTATGGTTTGTTAAACATATCTTTGTTTAGACATATTAGGTTGCAGAAAGACTAAATAATTGATTTAGGCGGAAGGATATTAAGAGAGTGATTAGGCAGTTTGGGAAGAACTTTCTTGTGTCTACAGAAAGTTTAGTGCATTGTTCAACCAACTCAGTGAGGAGAGCTGATTGGCAATCAGAGTTTCGCAGTAAAGTATTCAGAATATTTCATGTTTCTGTCGAGGTATGTTAATTGATTTTTGTTATAGTGTAGAATAAGGACTATAGTCATGTTATTATTGATATTGAGTAGAAAGAATGAAGGAAAATGAAGTATTAATAGTGAAGGGATCGCATCACTGTTTAGAGGTCATGAGCACATACAGTGTATGGCCTAGTACATGATACACAATGTACACACGTGTAGTTCGTTGTGCATGAATGACCATGCGTCATCTCGTTGTAGTGGCTTTGTAAACGATGTAAGGCAGAGAATCTTATGTTTATTATAATGTTGATGAGTGTAAATACACATTTAATGTACTTGTATAGCTAAGTGTTATTTAGTTATGGTATTGAATACTGTAGCTTGAGTAAAGTGCACTGATGGAAGTTTGGAGGGATTTGATTAGATAGATATGTTTGGGTAAAAGTCAGTCAAGACTGTGTTGTGCTGTGTAAGCAATATTCTCAAATAAGAGGGGGGTACTCCATTGTAAACAAATAAGATGGCAGCCTCCATGGGAAGGGTTTATGGTGCAGTTAGTTAGAAATAGGAGTCTACTTATTTCAGTAGATTGGTGTTGGTGCTTGATATAAATTATATCATACTATTATTAGAGAGTAGAGTTTATTAGGAGTTGGTGTATTATTCATTTAATTGATAGGAGTTCCTTTCGTGGATGGAGCTAGAGGTTCAACAGTTGTCGAGGTGTCGCTGATTGACCACGTTTCTGATTGAGAAATAGTTCTGGTGCTTGTTGGAGGTATGACAAATTGAAGCATTTGTTTACATTTCTGTATCTCTTAATCTAGATTCTTTAATACTCAATGTCTGAAGTTGAAGTAATATTGTCATTTTACTTAACGTTTGACTCTTTTATTTCATTGGTTTGAGTCTTTGATTTAATTGGTTCAGTTATTTTATAATGAACAGTGACAATTTTAGTAGAGTATAGATACCACATTATTCATCTGTGTATTGATATACTTGATGCATTTTTACGTTTATAAATAGGACTTAAATTGTTATGATTACATTATCGCATTATAATGGTTTTGATAATAACAATTTGATGATATATAGTTGACTAGTTATTCATGGCAAGTAGTGATATTGTCTTTGTTCTAGATTCCAGCGTTTGAGTTGAAGAAGCTGGTTCCATTGTGTGTCGTCGTAGCAACAAGTAGTTGTTTAGCAGTCCTAGTTGGGTGAGTCAGGATGGTAGAGCGTGATAGATAGTTTTGAACACGAACACTGCTTGTTATATTACTTCTGTTTCAGGTGTTGATAACAATGTGTTATAACGAATTGTAGATAGGCAGTCAATGTATATTAATTAGACATTAATTAGAATGAATATCCATGACTATGCATATTTCAGGGGATTATTCTGATGTTAATCTTTAATAGAGTTGATGCTTTCATATTTTGGTGACCTGTATTCATACTTTCAGTGAAGAAATTAGTTCGTCATATTTCACACCAAATAGTTAGAGGGAATATTTTGGAATGATAAGAAATACATTTTTCTTCTTTTACATTGAATTACTCACTCGATGAATATTGAAGTATTATTGACTTGGTGTTAAAGTGATGTACATTATTGTTGACTCTAAATTGTTGCATGAAGAGATTTTGAACATGTAGTTACTGATGTTCTTTCTTTTGTTGTTTCTTTTCTGCCTTTGCAGAGGTTTTTCTTCTTGTATCACACTTTATGCAGATAGCTCAAGTGGGAAATAAAATCCCGCTCATATCCTACAACCTCGAGTCGTGTCATTGTGTTCTGGTACTGCATTCTTCCTGACAACCGCCCCCCCCCCCTTCTCTCGACTTACCAAAATACTACAGTGGTGTCAGAAGTGGGATTGAACTTGAGCTACAGCGACGAGCATCGGAGGGAAGACTCGCTGAAGGAAGATACGACTTAGAAAACCTCCAGACTACAGGCGATGTGGGAATAAACCATTAAATAGGTTTATCAGGGATGTAAGCTTTGTAGAGTAAGCTTAGTTAAAATTTATTGTCTTGAAATATTGTTGTAAATCAATGTCAATAGATTTCTTTTCACAACTGTAAGCCAGCAGGTTCCAATTGTTTTGAAGGGTAGTCAACATTAAAAAAATTTGACAGACGTACACAAGACGCAAGATGCCAGGTGGTGTTGAAGATGACCCAACTACATCGGCAGGAGCTTCAGCTCAACCTCCAGGCCTCGCTGAGATGGTGGCAGCCCTTACAGGGGCCTTTCAGAACTTGTCGTCCCCAAGAGGTCTGCCAGCTGTGAAGTTAAGTAGGTTTAGTGGATTTCCCCATAAACAAGGAGACCCGACAATCAACGAATGGCTGCAGGAATTTGATGAGTACTGCAGTTACTACAAACTAGGAAGCAGAGAAGAAGCGAAGGTTCTGCTAACCCATCTTACAGACTCAGCCAAAGATGAAGCAAGATGTTACGACTCTTCAGTCAGGGAGGATAGTAAGGCTTTAAAAAAAGCATTGAACTCACGTTATGGCCTGAAGGAAACGGTACAACCACTCAGCACAGAGTTACATGCTAGGGTGCAAAAGTCGGGGGAGACCTTAGCGGATTTCAGTAGTGGGCTTATTCGCCTTTACGACCGTATGGAGTCGGCAGCAAGCGGAGATGAAAGAGCGGCCCTGACCATGTTGCGGGACAACACCCTTAAGGAGCGATTTGTCACTGGAGTGAGGGACAAACAAATCCAGAGGGAACTCCGTCGCATACTGTTTTCTGCTGAGGGCAAGCCCTTCATTGACATGCGGAAGGAAGTTCTCCAAACGTTCCAGGATGACGACACAGTGACGTCAAGGCCCAGTATCAGAGAGTGTGAGGTAGAGACAGCGAGAGCATCAGTGACGGCTGAAGACCAAACTATCAAAAGCATGAAGAGTGAGATCACTGAGCTAAAGGAGACTTTGAAAGAGGTAGTTCAAGCCATGAGAGGAATGACCAACAATCCTAGGCAGAGTTCCACATCATTCTGCTATAACTGCAACAAGAAAGGGCATCTAAAGCGAGAATGTAATTCACCTACTCTCTGCTACGGATGTAAACAGACAGGGCATATGAGGAGGGATTGTCCAAGGGAAGTAGGGGTTCGACAATCGCCAAGCACTCCACGGATACAAGACACAACATCTCAAGAGGACCAGATGCAAGGGAATATAAGGAGCTTAGACGCTGGTGGGAGCAACAAAGTACCTAGCTTGGTGTCTACAAGTCCCAAGTCTGTAGTAGGAATAGCAGGAGTACCCACAGGCTGTATTTTAGACACCGGAGCAGAGGCTAGTTTAATTCCTGTATCCTACTATGAAGAGCAGTTGAAGGAAGTTCTTGGTCCCCTTGATGGTAGTGGGGCTGGAATCAGAGTTGTCGGCATCAATGAGAGCAGAGTGCCAGTGATTGGGTACATCCACACCTTCATCACTTTGAATGGGCAGTCCATTGATGTTGGGTTCCTAGTGATCAACGATGAAATGCATACCAAGAAGAAGACCGACTATCCTGTTCTCCTTGGATGTAATGCACTCCGGCCAGTAATACGAAGGAGAGCTTTTAAGGATGATGACGAAGATTGGAGACTTGTCGAGATGACCCTCAATCTGGCACGTGAAAACGAGAGCACTGCAACTCAAAACTCACTCTTGTCATCCAAGGAAAACAAAGTCCTTCCTCCACTGACGGTTCATCGAGTGGAATGTTTGATAAATGATGCACCCTCCTTCAATGAGAATATTTTGATAGGGCCAGATGAACAGGACAGCAGTGTAAACCCTCTAGTGCAGAAAGGACTGGATGTCTATGACACATGTACCAGAGTTGATGGACCAGACTTCCAGGTTACTGTTGTAAACAGATCCACCCAACAATTAGAGATCACGGAAGGTATGGTTTTGGCGTCTGCCACTGAAGTTAAGGAACGCCATGAGATTATTGTGCAGGAAAAAGATGGGGTCGTTGAAGTCGATGTAATGAAGATAATGATTGAACCTGGTGCTGAGGTAGCTAGTAGTAGTACACAGAATGACTCTCAAACTCAGACTCTCCAAGAAGGCATGGAGCACACCTGTATGGATGGCGAGAGCATTGGATTGCCAGTAGGTGTGAAACTGGATCATCTCTCGGGAGAAGAAGCAGACTCCATAGCCCAACTTTTAGCTAAGCATCGATCAGCCTTTGCCAAGAGTGACATGGACCTCGGAAACTGTAAGGTGATCCCACATCAGATCCGAACATCGGATGGACCACCTATTCGCCTGCCCTATCGTCGAATTCCCCCTAACCACATGCCAGAACTGAAAGCCCTGCTGCAAGAGATGCTAGAGAAGGGAATCATCAAGCAATCATGCAGTCCCTACGCGAGTCCGGTAGTACCAGTGCGTAAGAAGGATGGATCGATGAGAATATGCATCGACTACCGGCAGCTGAATGCTCGTACAGTACGGGATTCCTTCCCCCTTCCGAGGATTGAGGAGACTCTGGAAGCCCTTGGAGGAGCTAAATTCTTTAGCTCTCTTGACCTCGCTAACGGCTATTTCCAAATAGCAATGGATGAGAACTCCATCGACAAGACAGCCTTCAGAGTTCCATGGGGTTTATTTGAGTTTTTAAGGATGCCCCAAGGATTGGTGAACAGCCCAAGTACCTTCCAGAGGGTAATGGAGCTAGTATTAGGAGATCTCAACCTGACCCAATTGGTGATCTACCTCGATGACATTCTTGTGTTCTCAAGTACACTGGAGGAGCACTTGACTCGACTGGAAGCAGTATTTAGACGACTAACAGAGTATGGTCTGAAGCTGAAAGGAAAGAAGTGTCAGTTCCTTCAAGAAGAAGTCCACCACCTCGGGCATGTCGTCACTGCCTCGGGCATATCCGTTGACCCTAAGAAGATAGAGACTATCAAGACATGGTCCGTACCCAAGACTACTTCTGAGTTGAGATCCTTCCTTGGACTTGCGTCCTATTATCGTAGATTTGTTCCAGGATTTGCAAGCATTGCTACTCCCATGCATGCTTTGATCGGCCATTGCCAGCCTTCCTCTAAGAAATCCAAGAAGCGACACGGAAGCACTCCTAGTCACACAAAAGAGTTTGTTTGGACAGAAGAGGTGGATAAGGCGTTTTGTACGCTGAAGGATGCTCTAACGACCACACCAGTCCTTGGATACCCACAGTTTGGCAAGAAGTTTGTGGTGGAGATAGATGCCTCCCTCAAGGGACTAGGTGCATGCTTATCACAACACGGAGAAGATGGGGGACTACACCCACTTGTATACGCAAGCCGAGGACTTCGCCAGGCTGAGAGGAGTTATCCCGATTACTCAAGTTTCAAGCTAGAGCTGCTTGGTCTGAAGTGGGCGATAGCTGATAAGTTCCGGGAGTACCTTATAGGAAGTCAGGTCGAAGTACTCACTGATCATAACCCTCTAGCACACCTAGGAACTGCAAAGCTAGGAGCAACAGAGCAAAGGTGGGTTGCTCAGTTAGCCCCATTCGACCTACAGATCAGATATCGACCAGGGAGAACTAACAAGTGTGCTGATGCTCTCAGCCGTCGACCAGTTGAGTCAGAGCATGAAACCATGGAGCCATTGGTTAAGCAGGTTCTTCACTGTTCAGTGATGCCAGTTGAAGTAGAACAGAACATAAGTAATGATCAGCCAGTATCAGAGACGATGACACCTGGTGTGCTCCCATCGTATGACCTTGAGCAATTGTCAAGACTCCAGCAGGATGACGGAGGGCTGAGCGTTGTGTTGAGTCTATGGAGAGCTGGATGGAAACCAGGAGTGTTGATACCAAATAACACAGCCGAAGTGAGAGGTTGGCTTCGAGAATGGAAACAAATAGTGGAGAAGCAAAAAGTGTTATTCCGACGAGTTATGATACAAGGGGATGTTGTTGATCAACTCCTTGTCCCAGTTAGTATTCGACAGACTATCCTGCAGGCCGTGCATGAAGGATGGGGCCATCAAGGTGTAACTCGGACTCTCGGCTTGTTGCGTTCAAGATGCTTTTGGCCAGGTCTACAAGGCGATGTTCGTCGACATATCAAGAAATGTTTCAACTGTACAGTGGTGAAAGCACCTACCCCCACAGTAAAGACACCAATGAGGCATCTGCTCGCATTCAAACCACTAGAGGTCCTTGGAATTGATTTTCTCAAGATGGATCGGGGAAAAGGAGGTTATGAAAACATACTCGTCATGTCAGATGTATACACCAAGTACGCGCAGGCTATCCCTTGTAGGGATCAAACGGCCCACACAGTAGCTCGAGTCCTCAGAGACAGCTGGTTCGTCCACTATGGAATACCACTACGGCTCCACTCAGATCAAGGGAGAGATTTCGAAGGGAACTTGATCCAGGAACTATGCGTCTTGTATGGTATTAAAAAGTCAAGGACTACGCCTTACCACCCAGAGGGAAACGGCCAGGTGGAGCGTTTCAATAGGACGTTGTGCAGCATCATCCGATCGATGGAGCCATCAGATAGGAGGAAGTGGCCCGAGACATTGTCCCATCTAGTGTTTATTTATAACACTACACCACATCGATCCACTGGATATTCTCCATACAGACTGATGTATGGGAGAGAACCATCCCTACCCATAGATCAACTACTGTCTCGTACTGAGCAATCATGGGACGAAGACTTTGTCGAGACACAGGCAGCTGCATTGAGCAGGATGAACAAACTTGTTGAGAAGAATCTTAAGGAGATAGTGTTAGGGAATAAGATCAAGCATGACAAGCAGGTGAAATCTTCTCCCTTGGAGGTTGGGCAGCAAGTATTACTGAAGAGGATGGCCTTCACGACGAGGCATAAGCTAAAGGACAAGTTTTACCGAGATCCGTATGTCATTGTTGATGTCAATAGAGAAGGTGATGTCTATAGTATTCGTCCAATTCATGGCGGGAAGGTAAAGACAGTAAACAGAAAACTACTGATCCCTGACCCAAGGAGTAATAACGCAGTAGTTGAACCTCCCATTCAGATATGGCAGTCGAATGATGAAGATAGAAGCCAGTCCAGTGATAGTGGAACTGATGAGTCCAGCAGTGAAGAGGAAGGACATGATATATTCCAATTTTATCCTCTATCTTTAAATGAGCAAGAAGCAGCATGTCAAGTACAGGCTCAGAATACTCGTCGTTCAAATAGATTAACAAAGGGGGTACATGGGAATCCTTACCATCTTCCACGGTCAACTCTTCCTAACAGTTGAGATATATATCACTTGTGAAGCATGATTTTGTACATTGTATAGTTTTTGTGCTATGTTTCGATATTTTGTGATATTCCAGCTATATAATTTTTGCTTGTATAAATGATGTATTATTGAGGGCAATAAGTGTTTGTCAGGATGGATTGTGGTATAGTGAGAAAAACTTGATCTGTTATCTTTAAGGCCACCTTAGACTAGACAGAGAGGGGCCTGTGTACTTTGCCTCATTACACATATTCAGAACTCACATACTAAATAGTTCAAATTGAGAGAGTTGTAATTATACTGAATCTGGATTGTTTATGGAAGTGTAGGTTATTGATAGTATGGTTTGTTAAACATATCTTTGTTTAGACATATTAGGTTGCAGAAAGACTAAATAATTGATTTAGGCGGAAGGATATTAAGAGAGTGATTAGGCAGTTTGGGAAGAACTTTCTTGTGTCTACAGAAAGTTTAGTGCATTGTTCAACCAACTCAGTGAGGAGAGCTGATTGGCAATCAGAGTTTCGCAGTAAAGTATTCAGAATATTTCATGTTTCTGTCGAGGTATGTTAATTGATTTTTGTTATAGTGTAGAATAAGGACTATAGTCATGTTATTATTGATATTGAGTAGAAAGAATGAAGGAAAATGAAGTATTAATAGTGAAGGGATCGCATCACTGTTTAGAGGTCATGAGCACATACAGTGTATGGCCTAGTACATGATACACAATGTACACACGTGTAGTTCGTTGTGCATGAATGACCATGCGTCATCTCGTTGTAGTGGCTTTGTAAACGATGTAAGGCAGAGAATCTTATGTTTATTATAATGTTGATGAGTGTAAATACACATTTAATGTACTTGTATAGCTAAGTGTTATTTAGTTATGGTATTGAATACTGTAGCTTGAGTAAAGTGCACTGATGGAAGTTTGGAGGGATTTGATTAGATAGATATGTTTGGGTAAAAGTCAGTCAAGACTGTGTTGTGCTGTGTAAGCAATATTCTCAAATAAGAGGGGGGTACTCCATTGTAAACAAATAAGATGGCAGCCTCCATGGGAAGGGTTTATGGTGCAGTTAGTTAGAAATAGGAGTCTACTTATTTCAGTAGATTGGTGTTGGTGCTTGATATAAATTATATCATACTATTATTAGAGAGTAGAGTTTATTAGGAGTTGGTGTATTATTCATTTAATTGATAGGAGTTCCTTTCGTGGATGGAGCTAGAGGTTCAACAGTTGTCGAGGTGTCGCTGATTGACCACGTTTCTGATTGAGAAATAGTTCTGGTGCTTGTTGGAGGTATGACAAATTGAAGCATTTGTTTACATTTCTGTATCTCTTAATCTAGATTCTTTAATACTCAATGTCTGAAGTTGAAGTAATATTGTCATTTTACTTAACGTTTGACTCTTTTATTTCATTGGTTTGAGTCTTTGATTTAATTGGTTCAGTTATTTTATAATGAACAGTGACAATTTTAGTAGAGTATAGATACCACATTATTCATCTGTGTATTGATATACTTGATGCATTTTTACGTTTATAAATAGGACTTAAATTGTTATGATTACATTATCGCATTATAATGGTTTTGATAATAACAATTTGATGATATATAGTTGACTAGTTATTCATGGCAAGTAGTGATATTGTCTTTGTTCTAGATTCCAGCGTTTGAGTTGAAGAAGCTGGTTCCATTGTGTGTCGTCGTAGCAACAAGTAGTTGTTTAGCAGTCCTAGTTGGGTGAGTCAGGATGGTAGAGCGTGATAGATAGTTTTGAACACGAACACTGCTTGTTATATTACTTCTGTTTCAGGTGTTGATAACAATGTGTTATAACGAATTGTAGATAGGCAGTCAATGTATATTAATTAGACATTAATTAGAATGAATATCCATGACTATGCATATTTCAGGGGATTATTCTGATGTTAATCTTTAATAGAGTTGATGCTTTCATATTTTGGTGACCTGTATTCATACTTTCAGTGAAGAAATTAGTTCGTCATATTTCACACCAAATAGTTAGAGGGAATATTTTGGAATGATAAGAAATACATTTTTCTTCTTTTACATTGAATTACTCACTCGATGAATATTGAAGTATTATTGACTTGGTGTTAAAGTGATGTACATTATTGTTGACTCTAAATTGTTGCATGAAGAGATTTTGAACATGTAGTTACTGATGTTCTTTCTTTTGTTGTTTCTTTTCTGCCTTTGCAGAGGTTTTTCTTCTTGTATCACACTTTATGCAGATAGCTCAAGTGGGAAATAAAATCCCGCTCATATCCTACAACCTCGAGTCGTGTCATTGTGTTCTGGTACTGCATTCTTCCTGACAACCGCCCCCCCCCCCCCCTTCTCTCGACTTACCAAAATACTACAGAAACAAAAAAGAACATTATTCTAAGTGAAGTTCTAGGGTATATCCGTCTGAACATACCATTCAAGAATGATCGAAGTACAATCCAAAGGCGGATATTGTCAATCAAATGATTGAAGTGGAATGGTGAAAGGGAAGGGTACGTCGAAGTCACGGTCGGTGTGAGTTTGCCAAATAATTCTTTCCTGAAAGCAAAATTTAAAGTGGGTATCAAGCAGCTGAAACCAAAAACCAAAATCCTTAAAGACAATACGAATAAGGTTTACAATTTTTGTTTAAAGAAATGAAAGATAGAAGAAGAAAAGAAAAAAAAAAGTATTTTGTCGACATCTATTTCGTCGGTGAGGAGGGAGGGGCGCTTGCTCCCCCCCCCCCCCCCCCGGCCGGCTACCCCGTCTTCGGGAGAAAGGTAAGTACTGCATTTTTTTCGTTCTATATCATGAGAATATAGAACGTCCAACAGAACATAAACACAAAATACATAATAGTTATCAAGTTCCGACAAGAAGGAGATTTAACTTTATTCATTTAGTGTATTTACACTGTTGGTCATAACGATGGAATAATTATTTTTACCCCATTTTAATTGAATGATTTTGACAATGATTTATTCCTAATAGATCTAGATAATAGTATACATTCTCAGATTTTATTGAATGACAATTGGGGAGTGTTTGTTTTGCGTGACTGCTAAAGCATGTGTGTGCTATAAATGTTAATCTACTAGGGGACCCACGCCCTTAAGTCATAAATGGCAGCAATGAGGATTAATGCCCTACAAAAGGGCAGTAATATAGCACATCGACACGGTTTTGATCCTGGGGGCTCACAGCAACGAGGCCATTGCTTAGCCGATGGATCATGACTGTACGCAGCGGGCGCTAGGGTACGACGTCGACGCCCCCACAAAAACAAAAACACAAAGAAAATGCAATAAACTTTCAATAATTCATTGCATTTTGCCCCGACCCCCAACATAAAAATAAATTCTATGTGGGCATGCCTTCAACCATAATGCATGGCCCTACAGAGGAATTGTTCCTGTTGGGGACTGGGGGGAATGGCGGGGGCCCATTTTTAATAATAATCATTGAGAAAACTGTTTTATGAGGAATTTACGTGTTTATTAATTCTAGTTATTGAAATAAAATAAGTAAGGCGGGTAGCTATAGGAAAACGTACTTTTTTCTTTTGGTTGGACTTTTATCTTTTTGGCATTAAGGACACACTGTGATTCGTGTCTTCGCGTAACGTCTCTTGCAATCGCGCGATTATTTTTAGCTACTTGGGACTATGTCCAGCAGTCTTTTTTATATAAACAGTTGACACGAATTAATGTTCTCCTATATTAGAAATGTAAACAAATAATTATCAACTTTTATGACTATTATTTGCACTATGGTGTCATTGGTTTTCTTAAGACACGTAGATTATATTTGTCTCTTGTAGCGTCCAATCAGTGTAGACATAATAGCGTATTGATAACGAGATATCAAGACCAATAGAGAACCAGTACATGTAAGAACAGGTTTTGGAATAGCTTACTGCAAATAAGTTAAATTTTGACTGAACAAAACACACATAGTGTCTACAACAAACGCTAGAGTATCATGGTTATAGACATTTATTTACGCCTTGCTTAACGTCTCACTTTATTAAAAAAAGTTTCAAACTGCGGGAGCTTGTGAACCCCATTCAGGGACGGATCCAGGGGCACAGGGGGCACGTGCCCCCCCCCCCCCCGGCCCCCCCCCCAAAAAAGAGTTAAAATCAGCCCCAAATTCGCCAAAAATGTACTGGCAAAAAAGGGACGTGGCCCCCCGGCCAAAAAAAAAATAGTGTACACTCCCCCCCCCCCCCCCCCCCCCTAGATCCGCCCCTGTAGTGAGTAAGGAATGACTCATTAATCAGATGCTAATTAGGTGCTAATTAATTCTACCTGCCTGGATAGACTAGTATAACTACTAATATCAGATGCAGAATGATTTAAGTTGCATAGTCGATCCACCTCACCACTTCTCGGTGATATGTCATTTCCAAGAAACAATTCATTGTTAACTGCCCATTGTTATAATTTTGTGTTCTTCGTATTGTTATATTGCAAATTGCAATAGTAATTCTTTCTGCATTTTAGTAACGTGGTCATCAGTACATTTCTGTACTTGTTGTTCTTATCAACAAGATCCTGACAACGATTTGATTTAATAACTTTTGAATACATTGTAAATGTTTTACACGAATAGATTTCATCATTCCTCGAGATAAAAAAAAATATATTCATGTCATACGATGTTACTCAGTCTGTGGAAGCGGGCAAAATATAAACAAAAGAGGTCTATAATTCTCATATGTTCTCAGGCGCATGCGCTCTTTATCCATGTGCGGCAGATGTGGGAATACCCAGTTTTAAAGGTGTAGATCAGCATAACATCGGATTAATATGAACAAATGCAGGAGAGAAACACGGATTAGTAACTGAATTGAGAGAGTTTAAAGAAAACATTCGTGCAGAATAAAATATACTAGATCATTTATCTTTATAGATCCCAACACAATTTGTCATATCTTGGCAAGCTTTCAATTCATTGCTAATGGCTCATGTTTAATTTGTGTCCTTCGTATTATTATATAGCAAAGTGCAATAGTAATTCCTTTTTGCATTTGTTTCGTATAGTGGTCATCAGTAGGATACATTTCTGTACGTTTTGTACCTGACTATGATTTGCTTTAAATAACTTTTGAATACACGTCATTGTATTTTGACACGAATAGATTTTATGATTCCTCGAGATATCCATGTCACACGACGTCAGTCTATGGAAGCGGGTAACAACAAAAAAAGGTCTATAATATATCCACGTTCTCTGGCGCATGCGCTCTTTATCCAGTGTACGAGAGATGTGGGAATACCCAGTTTTAAAGGTGTAGATCAGCCTAACATCGAAATAATTTGAACAAATGCAGAAAAACACGGATTAGTAACAGTATCCTGGCTCATTTATGTTGTATAGGTCCCTAAAAATATGTCATTTCTTGGCCAATGGTTCTCTGTGTTATCTTGTAGGGATTTGTTTGTGTATATTTTTTTCTTCAAATTTCTTTATCGAATTTTGATGAGGGTGTATAATTCCAAATTCAAATCAATTATTGAAAAGAAGTCCTGAAAATAGTTGAATTGTCATTTAAACAACCAAATTTACAAACAAACAAAACAAAAATAAACAAAACAAACGTAATGAAAATTGTCGGGCTATATAAAGTTACTATATACATAAAATATGATTCAACAACAAAATAGTAACAAAAATATGAACATCTATTTTGGTGATGACCGATGTAGCTACATACAACAGACTATTAGAGCAAATTTATTCGCCGTTTAAACCCTATGGGCATCGAAGCGCTTCCTTATTTAGGGGGGGGGCTCCAACCAAAAAGAGGGCACTTACTGGGGAAAAGAGGCACTTCCAAAGGGAAAATATACCACATTGGAATATACCCCTACATTGTGATTACATTATCAGGGATAATTGCAATATTTGTTCTCTCTTTGAAAATTTGAACTTATCAGAAGGGGAAGGGGCACTTGTCAAAGTTAAACGACCACCTATCACATTTGCATATCAGAAGTGAAGAGGGCACACATCAGAGGTGATAAGGGGCATTTATGAGAATGTGGAATGGGCACCTGTGAGAAATGGGTACTTATCTGAAGTTAAAAGGGGAACTTTTCCTATGTAAAAAGGGGTACTTTGGGGTTACTTCAAAAACTGGCCACCACCCAGGAGCACCTCCTCTGCTCCCTATATACATAGCATATACAATGATGGATTAGGAATGCAAAACATAATTTGCGGCTGTGATTCTTTTTACAATTCTTAATTCACAAAAAATAGAACAATTTCTGATTTAAAAAAAGAGAATTTCATTGCACTCAGTCAATGCTCATTCCACTTGTGTTTTCAACGACTGTCTATCACCCTCATTATCCATATCTTTCTCATAATCGCCATCATCATCACCACCACCATCTTCCTCATCATCATCACTACCACCATCGTAATCATCATCATCACCACCACCATCGTAGTCATCACCACCACCATCGTAATCATCATCATCATGCACCACCACCATTTTCATCATCACCACCACCATCTTCCTCATCATCGACATCGTAATCATCACCACCACCATCTTCCTCATCATCACCACCACCATCTTCATCATCCCCACCACCATCTTCCTTATCATCATCACCACCATCTTCCTCATAATCACCATCGTCATCATCACCACCATCTTCCTCATAATTACCATCGTCATCATCACACCACCATCTTCCTCACAATCACCATCGTCATCATCACCACCATCTTCCTCATGATCACCATCGTCATCATCACACCACCATCGTCATCATCACACCACCATCTTCCTCATAATCACCATCGTCATCATCACCATCTTCCTCATAATCACCATCCTCATCATCACACCACCATCTTTCTCATAATCACCATCGTAATCATCACCACCACCATCTTCCTCATCATCATCACCACCACCATCTTCATCATCACCACCACCATCTTCCTCATCATCATCTCCACCATCTTCCTCATAATCACCATCGTCATCATCACCACCATCTTCCTCATAATCACCATCGTCATCATCACACCACCATCTTTTTCATAATCACCATCGTCATCATCACACCACCACCATCTTCATCACCATCTTCCTCATAATCACCATTCTTCATCATCACACCACCACCATCTTCCTCATTATCACCATCGTCATCATCACCACCACCATCTTCCTCATAATCACCATCTTCCTCATACTCACCATCTTCCTCATAATCACCATCGTCATCATCACCACCACCATCTTCCTCATAATCACCATCGTCATCATCACACCACCACCATCTTCATCACCATCTTCCTCATAATTACCATTCGTCATCATCACACCACCACCATCTTCATCATCATCAACTTTATATTTAGTGTCATTCATTCGTTTCGTTTACGTCCTTTCTTCCTACGTTCCTTCAGCATGGGCTTTTCATTGTAAAGCTACACAAGATTTTTCATGAGCCCCCCCCCCCCTTTTTTTTCACGCTTTTTACATTCACCAAGCATTCACAGTAAGCACCAAGATTTTAACAGCTGTTTTTTTTCTTCAAAAATGAGAAATTAAGAGACAATGAATTTGACAGGTCATTATCGTTCATATGTACAGAATACATTTATTCATCATCTATTTAAGAACTAATGTTATTTATCAATACAAACAATGTTTGCAAGGTATACACGCTCCAATTGGGCACATACCTATGATATCCACAAGAATAATATACATGTAGGGCAAGTGTAACACAATATACCATACATAAGACATTAGAACACAGTCTTTTGTTAGTGTGATGATTGTATTAACTTGATTGCCTAAATTGGGCATGAAAATGCCTCAACATCAAGGATCGAACTACTTCCAATTCTATTTAATACAAACGTTCATCATGTTTTACATGTGTTAAATATGGGACATAAATTTTCTTGGCCATTCTTTAAACACACAAATTCAGAGACTCTATACAATATGCCTAAACACATTAATCTGCATGTTTTCTTCTCATTTGGGATGTATGGTGACTGCAAAATTGACACAGATTCTTCAACTTCACATTGAAAAAACTTGTTGACATGCGTACAAGTTTAATTTCCCATCTTCATATCTTGGTAATTCACAATTCGAATGATTGTTAAGTTATTACGCCTCCCTCTTGAATCAAACAATCAACGATACAGATATCATTGCATCTTTAAAAACAAAATAATAGGGAAAAACAGGAATAATTTTTGGGTGTAATTCATCCACAAACATGGCAATTCTTGTCCACCAGTAACGAAATTACATGAATTTCATTGGAGAGCATCCCTGACCCTAGTTTGGGTGCACTCAGAACATGTATGCAAAGTTACTAACAATAACTTACATAAAACCTAAAAAATAAACTTTGACCTTAGCACATGACCTGTGAGTGCATAACAACATACGGTCCCCCCCCCCCCCCCCCCCCCAAGTGTATCTCCTACCAAAGTTTGGTCATAATAGGATCAACATTTGCCAAGTTATTTGTCACAAGGGTGTAGTGCAGGTAAAATTTAACATAGGAACTCATATGACCTTTGACCTTAGCATACATCCATCTACAGCACCATAAAGTGAAGGTTTGCATGGTCACAATGGTTGCCAAGTGATTCATCAAAAGAGTGCCTTGTGACAGACAACAGTCAGATGCCATTTGGATCCCTTAGTCTCACCTCCGCATTTGCTGGGTGAGACAAAGATGATTTCCACCCACTCTTCAGAGAGAAAATTCCTTTCATACATTAGAGAAGCCTTTACTTGCCAGAAAGTTACCAGTTTGAATAATTGTGAAAAGGGCTTTTTTTTGTGGGGGGGATGGAGGTGCTTGGAGGTTCTTGCATTCATTTTCTACATGTATCTCACAAAAATTTCAAGTCCTCCGGTGAGGAGGGGGGGGGGGGGGAGGGGGGGGGGGGGGGGGGGGGGGCTTGAAGACTTTTTGTTATCTTAGATCTTCTACCGGAGATCAGTGAGCAAACTGGTGCTGCATCTCTTCTTTGTTGATGAGATGGGTCGTCTTGTTGACAAGGTGCATGAGGTCATTGAGGTTGTTGGACCACGAGTTGAGGATGTCGTTGGGATCCTTGTGGGGCATGAAGTCAACGATGCCAGCTAGCCGGTCCACCTTGGCATAGATGGTCTTCTTCTCTACCAACTTAGAAAGGAATGCTTCAGCCTCCTAGCAGGGAAGGAATCATAGGATACAGGCAAACATCAACTTGGAGAGTAAAACAAAACTGAATTTTACGTAACTGCCAAGTTAAGTACATGTATAATGTCATTGATGTCATTTATAATGTCCTGTTGATTTAATTTGTCTGTCAATTGTGCTACCATTTGTTATTTCTCTTTGTGTCTCATATCATCTCTATCATATGTCCCATCAGCTTTCTTTAACTTTTTTTATAATTCTTCTTCTTCCTCTTCTTCTCCTTTTTTCTTCTTCTTCTTCCTCCTCTTCCTCTTCCTCATCTTCTTCCTTTTCTTCCTCCTCCTCCTCCTTCTTCTCCTCCTCCCTCTCCCCCTCTCCCTCTCCTTCTTCTTCTACTGCTTCTTCTACCACATCTTCTTCTTTCTCCTTCTTCTCCTCCTTCTTCCACACACCCTTCAACATATGGGTTAACACCCTTCTGGCTCTGAACAGACAATTTTCCTCCTTCTTGATACTTACATCTCCCGAGAGTTCCAAGAGTTCTCCCATCCTGGCAGTAGTGATCCGGGTGTAGTACTTGGCCATTACACGGATATTCTGGGGGCATAAATTAATGTTTTAGTGAATCACTTCAATACTGCCGCTCGGTCATCCACTTTTTACTGAGGTAAGTTACCATGTTGTCAAACTCATTAACTTGTTATCATTCTTGTACATTGTATTTTCGGGGGGGGGGGGGGCAAGCTCTTGTGATTATTTCTATTTTGTAAATTGATCACTTGTAGATTTTATACAAGTGAAAAACTAATTTTCAAAGGGAAGATACTTACTTAATTAAAATTTCATGACATTAGGGAAAGGACACTGAGAGTGACTGAGAAATAAAATATGGTGAAAGGATTATTGTGCCTGAAGTACTGAAGATTAGAAAGACAGAGAGAAAGAAAATAGTAAATGAAAGAAAGAGAGAGGGCAAGAAAAGAGAGCATGATACAATGAGAAAGAGAAAATGAAATAGAGAGAGGGGGACAGACAAAGAGGGGAGAGGGGGGGGGGGGGAGGGAACTGCTTTTCCCTTGGCACAGGAATACACTGGAGTTGAAAAGACACTATCAAATATTGCGTGACGGAGTATGGTGAAGGATAACTATATTTATGACTGAATATTTGAAGATGGGAGAGAGGGAGAAAGACTTGGTTGACACCCCTCCTCCTAAAACAACAAAAACAAAAAATCCCTTACATGTTCCACAACCCTGTTCCTGAGGTCTTTCCATCTCAGTGCTCCCTGCTCCGTCTCAGCGAAGACATCTGTCGGGGGACTTCCCGTGGAGCCCTTCCTCAACTCGCTCTCATAGATTGCACAGACTTGCTGCCATCTCATCAGCTCGGGGGTCGTGAAGCATTTCAAGAGGTCCCTACATGAACGGGAACAGTGGAAACACAATTAAGGATAACTGGCAAGTGCTTGTTTTTCCCAGTGCGTAGCTACTGGGGGGGGGGGGGGGGGGGCACATGCTCAACATAGTTTAAGAGCACATGCACTGCTCAAAGATATAAGTTTATGAGACTACCCATACATGTGGCATAAAAGTGTAGTCCAAACACTTCAGCTACATGTATACCTCATTATATTTCGAATCAAATAGTATTTGAAGAGAAATCCTTTTCTGGGGGCAATACTGTACTATTCTTAAAAATTGATATTACAAAAAAAGCTCACAACTTAGCTTCAAAATTTACCCAAACTCAAGAAAACTCAATACATACATTGTTTAAATTAAAAACATACAGAAATACTTATACATAACAACAGAAAAAGTATAACAATTTAAATCACACAGTATACAAGTTTATATCGAAGAAAGTGAGCTGAATGTGTTTCATGAATGTTTTAGCTTAGTTTGCGAATGAAATAGGGTTGTATTTTCGAAAGCGGACTATTTTTAGTCCATGGTTTAATCCTCAGACTAAGTGTGGAATTCCAAGTGTCCATATGAATATGTTTTTGAATAATTTAATCTGTCGCTAAATTAAAATAAAAATGTTTTCATAAAGGAAATATTTTGTAATAACATAATTACAACAATATAACTATGAAATAATTACCTTATCATGGCAGAGCTGCCAACCTTGTGCAACCAAAAAGGAACCAAAATGGCAAAAAAAAAAGGAATTTCAAGCAAAAAAAAGGAATTCATTAAAACCACTTCCAACCACGCGCGACACACTTCCACTGCAGAAATGTCCATTCCTCATGCTGTTACTTCCATAATAGGACCTATAGTTTATTTTTTACAATAGGTAGTTTTTGTTTTGTTATGTCTCATTCTTTTTGAGAATATTTACACCTTTCACTTTTTTGTTTTACTATTGAAGAAGTGATCAACATTTTAGGGCATTTGGTTGATGTGCAAAAAAAAAAAAAAAAAAAAATTATTTAAAAAAATATTTTATGAAGAAAAAACGTACTACCATAATTGGGAGAAAAAAAACGAATAATTCTGGGAAAAACGTAATGGTTGG